>MQRK01239395.1:0-10225 GCA_001938485.1 Girardia tigrina | reverse complement strand
TTTTGGAAATTAAAATTGAAAGTAAAAAATAATTGTAGAACCATTAAATCGACTTAAATAAAAAATGCGATTTTAATTTTTTTTGAAAAATGTAATTGAGAAACAGGAAAATTTAAATGTTCCATAACATTGAAAAATTAATAAAAGACGCAACAAAATCTTTGTGACAAAATTTTAATTCACTATATTTTTTATTAAGGAAATATTGAATTTTAATTTGTAAAAAATATACTAACCATATTTTTATTTATATCTATATTATTTATATTGGTTGTGTAAAAAAAAGAAAGTATAAAAGTTCCTCAAAAATATTTGTTTAAAAAATTCAAATTGTTATAGAAATAAATTTTTGTGTTCATGATAATGTCTTTTGAGCAAGAACTCAATAATATATATTATTGAAAATTTAAAGTCAAAGTAAAAATCTAGTTATTAAAAATGTCATGTTTTAAAAAATTTCTAGTTACAATGAAAATTTCCAATTTCATTCATGTGTCAAGTTAAAAAAATGTGTTGGATTGTCTGATTACCGGTTATAATATTTGGATTTTTAGGATTATGTACTTAAAGCAATTATTGATTATAACTGATAGTGATTATCAAATCGTAATTCAATTTGAAAATATAATTTTTTTGTACCATTAATGTGTTTAAAATAATAAAAAATAGTGAAAATTATTTAGATAAATATGGAATAATATAATAAAATAAAATTTTAAATTATTTTTTTGTATTATTATCATAAAATATTTGAAGAAATCATTATTTTTTGGTCTCCTTTAGAAGAATGCTCTAACATTAAAAATAAGAGAGAACTTAAAAGATGGAAAATGTAGATTGGGATTTTTTCCAAAATCTTTTAATGGAACTCTTTTTAATATTCCGGAAAGATAATTAAATTTCCAATTTAAATAAATCATTTAAAAAACAAAAAAAATAAAAAAAATTCTCCATGTGAAATGGGCTTCGATTAAATTTTAGAAATTAGGTCTCATAAAAATTAATAGATCTATTTACGCATTTTATATAAAATGTTCTCTATTTAATGGGATTCTTTCCTCTTTAATAAGGAAATCATTCTTTCACTTTCAAGTGTGCTCAATCTTTTGAAAAATATTTTATTAATGAATCAACAATATAAAATGTTATGGCTTCCTTTTGTTGCTTAATTATTAAGAATTTTTTCCATTTCCTTATTAGAATAATGAAACATTCCTAAAACCTTTTAATTTTAAATCATAGACTTATAATTGAGAGGATGTAAGTTTTTCAAAAGATTAATTAACATAGGAAAAAAATGTTAAATGTAGTGGTTTTATACATACTTTACTTTTTGTGATACCTCCTATATTTGTATAAAAATTCTTATACTAAATTATTTGTATACGACTTTTCTTTTAAAGCTAAATTTGCTAAGCAATCATAAAGCAGTTAATATCTTAAGATACATTTTAAGGCTATTAAGTCCCACGACATTGTGGTATATGCAACAAGTGAACCCGTAGATTAGAATTTAACAAAAATATTTAACACAAATATAGCGTCATATAACTTTTTGCATCCACTTCATCAAAAGTTTTTAAGAGAATTAAAGAAAAAGAAGAAATGTACAATCAGATATAATATTACTTGAGGAATAGATTGTGAAAGTTAAATTTATACAGTAATGTTGGTGAAGTATAAAAAAGTAAAAGAAAGAAAGAAAATTAACGACGTATATCAAAGAAGATTATATAATAACTAATACTAATAAGATATATGATCTTATCTTATAAAAGCCCAAGTCACTCACTGCCTGCCTGCCTCACTGCCTCACTAACGCTCATATTATCTACTTACAATTGTAAGTAGATATTTATATTAATAATAATTCATATGGAAAATTATTATTAGCAGAATTATTCATGATAATTTTCCATATGAATTATTATTAATATAATTATCTACTTACAATTGTAAGTAGATAATATCCGTCATACATGACGGGTTATTTACTAGTTATATTATATTTTGAATTAGATATCCTAATCAATTATTTAATAAAATATTAAAAACACGAAATTATTTTATCGTCAATACATGCTTGTAAATTCATATCTCATATTTAGAGCTTCATCCGCGATTAGACAATTCAACAACGAATATTATTGAAAAGAATCAAATCAATTTACCAATTCTGGTGAACTGTCTGAATTCACTGATTATTACTAATATTAAAAACGTATTCACTCCAAAATCATCCGAACCTACTTCTTTGTGTGTCACAAATTAAAAAAGGAAAATCAGCTTATTTGGACGAATCTTTTATTGGTGTTAGGCTGTTATTTCCTTGTAGGATTCTAAAATAATAGATATTTTATTGCCATATTTTCTCCCTGCATCTCACTTTCTTGTTGTAATGTTATATATGTAAATAGCGCTTATTATGGGTAGGGTTATCAAAAGGTTACCAACAATAAAAGTCATGCGATCAATATCCTGAAAATGCAAGGTATGGTGACAAAAATATCTTTAGGATATTCATAGATTTAGAGAAGGCCTTTGATAGTGTGCCAAGGAAGATCCTATGGGCTGCACTGGAGTAGATCGGAATCGGCAGAGGAATTCTAGAAATCATCAGAATATTCCATGACAACTTCGAAGGTTCTATTGGAGAGAAAAAGTTCATAATAAAGAAGGGTGTCATACAGGGCTGTGTACTCGGCCCCATTCTATTCAATATAGTATTCGATCGGGCTCTGAAAATTGCTTCAGAAAAAGGCATGAATGGGGGAGTTCACTTGAAACACGGCACGGGAATGATTCAACTTAACCCTCTAGCATATGCTGATGATTTATGCCATTTATATCAAGATTACAACAGTCTATTAACTAATTTTGATATTTTGAAATGTTCACTTCAATTGGACTAAAGATCAATGTCGCAAAAACGAAGATAATGAATCTCAATGGACGAAGGTGAGATCTGCGGCAAAGGAAGACAATATGAAAATCGACTGGGTATCTGAATTTAACTATCTTGGATCCCAGTTCTCAACGGAAGGTACATGTGACTTAGACGTAAGGGAAAGGATTAAGAAAGAGCGAGCAAGACTCAGAGAAATCGCTCCAGTAGTCAGGAGTAATCTAATACCAATCCGAAGCAAGAAAGCTATCATGGAAAGCTGCATCTTTCCCATAGCTTACTATGATTCAGAAAGCTGGCGAACTAACGAAGCTCTGATAAAGAAAATAGAAGCAAATTCACAATATGTGCACGAGAACAGCACTATATATCGACAAAAGAGAAAGTCAGGATGGAGACAATTAATATTGGACTTAGTCACCCAATGGACATCGTTACCAGAAGACGGCTCCTGTTCCACGTTCCTCTGGTAACCGGAGAAGGTCAAAAATGCGAACAAAGAATACTCTCATGTACAATAGAGAGCGACTCAAAGATCAGAGGACGGAAAAAGCAAAAACCATTGGAATGTCTGCGAATCGATGTGAAATGGCTGTTTGGAGAAACCGCCAATCTCGACAGTGTTATTACTCTGCTGCAAAGTGATGCTCAACTCCAAATGCGAGACAGGCTCAATTATCTAATTCACAATGCGAACACTGCAGGAAAGAAGACCACAGACTTGCCAAAGCTAATCAATCCAAGGATGAAAACAGTTCGTTGCTATCTCGAGAACTCTAACAAATGATTTGCAGAGCAAAAAGGACTGAATCGTCATTATCGTGAAGATCCCCAGAAAATTATACCGGGCGCAGAAAATAAAGCATATCAGGGCCAATATTGCTCAAAAACCTACTCCACTCAGGGATGGTTAATAAGGTATAATCGGAATGATCATTCATCAGCAAACATTCCAGTTGAAACAGTTACCAAGACTCAACAGAAACGTCGCAAACCACAGAAAGAAAGCAATATCAGAGAAAATGAAGACTTACCAACAAGTACTAGCACATTTCAGGTACCAACCGTCGGTGCGAGCATATCAACTGTTCCCCAAGAAGAGATCTCCTCAGAAGTACTGAGTTTCCGTCTAACAGACCAAACAGCAAAAGGAAACTTCATATGTCCCTTCACTGGCTGCTCCAAGTCCACGAGATCGGCCAAAGGAATGACAAACCATGGAACATCCGAACATGGCTGGTCGTTTCTCACTGGGGGACCGAAGTGAACTCATAAGCGGAAAGCTGAAGACCCCGTAGGAAGCTTATCTGGCGGCTGCTAGATTCTTTAGTTGGGTGGAACCTCTAAAGAGCCTTCGGCTTAATACCATTCGAAAGAGATGAGAGGCCCACCAACAATACACACTATTTAACATATATAGGTTTGATACATTAGTTTGTTATTAATAAAAAATGTTTTTTTCGATGGTCTGTAATCATTCATAGATTGGTTGATATCTGAGGCATAAGTATTAGGAAAACTTGTGATGTTTATTGCTACCCATAGTTCAATATACTTAAATAAAACATTGATTCATAAAACTGTCACTATAAATATGATCAAAGTGTTTCTTCAGAAATTGATCCCATGCAAATCAATTTTTCTAGATGATTGTAGATAGACGTGGGAACGTTTTAAAATTTTCTAAACGTTTAAACTATCATCGTTTAGCGTAATAAACGTTTAAACGATTTCTAACTTGATTATACGAAGAAATTAGTTTGCGTTTTGAGGGAACTCACACAATATTTAAAACATACAATTAGGATTATCTTTCACTCAATCTGAATAAACTTTAATAACATATATGTATTTAAAACGTTTAATACGAATGTAAATTATTTTCAATTGCCATGAAAATTGCCGAGAAAAACGAAGCGCGAAGGAAATACGAATATTATATATAGCATCGATCTATAGAAAGCTAGTGTGGTGAAGCTTTACAAGGGTATTTACTACCGCAATCTTTGGTGTTTATACTAAAAAGTTTTGTTTACCAAAAAATAAACAATCATAATTGTTTATTAAACATAAATGAGTATTTAACATAAATTAGTTCAGATAATAATATATATCAAGCATCTAACATAATCCCAAATCAACACTCAAATTAACATGGAAACACAAAACATTATCAATTGTTTTTATTAACGAATTCTTCATCTATAAGTTTCTACGTTTTACTGGTGCAACCGGTTCCATCTTGCTTTTTGCGAAATTGAAAAGCCATAACTCAGCTTGATTTAATAATTATACACTTATTAAATTTAACTGTTTAATAAATGGAATCACAATATTGTTTTATTATTACCATTCAAAATTCTGTTTATTGGAAAATAGTATCAAATATTCAAATAATAAAAATAATTAAATCATCAAAAAGTTAAAATTCGCAGTATAATTTTATATATTATAATACGCTTTTACACGAATTATCCAAGGAGGTGATAGTCAACCTTTAGGATATTGATGTTGTTGCCGCTTATCACGATCGTACCGTTATTGATCACTTGATCATCTTTATCTATTTCGACCGCATTTTCCAGAAAGATATTCATAAATGGATCGAATCCTCCCCTCGTGATTCCCTTCACTTGACGATTCTCGTTCTATTTCACAAATTACTATGAAGAAACTACAGAAAATATAAATAAATCTTACAGATTATTTTCTTGTCCATATATCTATAATTACGAACATTTAATAAGAGAAAAAATTATCGCTGTCAATCGTTGTTACTTTTTCAGTTCTGTTGAATGTACGCAATTCATTTTCTAACGTTTTTGCGTTATTTATGTATGTATTATTTATGAAATGTATTAATTATTTTATAACTATTATAATCATAAATAAAAAATCAATAAAAATATTGGAGCCGAAAATTGTTCATTAACCGAACATTTTGCCAAAATTTTGGGTAAAAATAAATTTTAATAAAATTAAATAAAAAACATAAAATAAAGTAAATTAAATAGATAATTAAATTAAAGAAAAAAATTATAATCATTAAAAATATATATATTAATTAAATATTGAAACCACCACTTTTGTGATGATACTTTTTTGCCCAATGCAAATTGTTGTCGTTTTTTCTTTTTTACGTCTTCACGTTCAACTACTATCCATCTCGGATCGCTTTCGCTCTACTTTACCATATCAAGTCAGTAGATCGATGTAAAGGATGAACTCGTAGAAATTTCGAGAAACAAAAAGAAATTGTTAGAACAAAGATTGATTAATGTTCTATATGATCATTTATTTGAATTTCTTTGTTTCATTTAAATGGATCAGTTGCGGGATTTTGACTTATTAGTAGGGCAAGTTTTTTGTTGCATTTGCAACTTTTGCAACTTTTTTTTATTAGTAATAACAATAAATTTATTGTAAAGCATAGGAGAAAAATTAAAACATTAATTGATTATGTTAATACTAATAAAAAAAGTTGCAAATGTAACAAAAAACTTGCCCTACTTATAAGAATACGCATTGTTTCCAAGAAATTAAGAATCATAAATAATCTACAAGATTCCGAAATAAGCTTTAATTTACGAAGACAAAAGAAATAAAGATGTATTTATTTTACAAAATCAAACTTCCAAACAAGACGAATATTTCGCTGGCCTTATCAAATAGAATCAACAATTAACAAACAACCACTGTGAATTGCGTCATTGTTTACTAAGAATTTGTTTTTTTGGTCGAGAGATTAACGTTAATATACAACTAGTTTCCTTTACAGATTATGTCAATATATAACTTGAAATTAAGATGATTGTGATTTTGGATTTGGCTTCTTATTTTCTCTGTAATTAATACAGAGAAAGTAATAAGTCAAATCCACAATCACAATCATCTTAATTTCAAGTTATATATTGACATTATCTGTAAAGGAAACTAGTTGTATATGAACGTATTCCCTCGACCAAAAAAAACAAATTCTTAGTAAACAATGACGCAATTCACAGTTCTAATTGTTCATTTCCTTTTTAAAAAAATGGTGTTAATTTAAACAAATATTATTGTAAATTTAATTAATACAATTTTTATTGATTATTTGAATTTCATTTTTTGATAGAATTAATAAATGCGAATTTTAACTTTTATTTAATTGTATTTTTTGTGATAAGAAGAATTATTTTTTTTAATTTCTGACAAATTAATTTCGTCAATAAAACTAATTATTTTGTCGTTTTAAAATCGTGGAAAATGTGCAATTATAATTGCTATTACTTTTCACTTATTTGATTCAAATGAATTTACTTTTATTGTGCTGAATTAAAGCAGAATTTTCAATTTTAAAATTAAAAACCTTTTTAATACCAATTAAATATATTTTTATATACGTAAAACCAACCATCAAATTTCAAAAAAAAGTATAACCCAAGCCATAAGTTTGAAATACGAAATTAAGAATTACCCACTCTTTTATAAATCTCTAAACGTTTAAACGCCTTAAAAAACGAAAACCTTTAAATGCTAAATGTGCCTATCTCTAATTATAGAGCATAGAATACTTTCTCAAAAACTGAAAGTAAAGGCGAAACATTTTATATCGTTTATTATCAGAGGTTTATATTTCATTTATTAGTTACAAACTTTTAGTTTATTTAATTATTTGCAAAAATCAAAATCACCATATAAATATTTTTTGATTTATCAGGTCGCTTAATATTTTACGATCCCCTTATAGATTAATCATAACATAAAGAAATAAATATACTCTAAAACTTCTAATGATCCTCCTCTAAAATTATTTTATAAGGAAAATCGAGATGAGAAATTTTCTCAAGGGATTTTACAAAATTGATTTAGATAATGTTCAAACATATAAGGTTTTGTTTTCTATTGAAATTCAGAAGTATCAGACAGTTTTAATAATCCATGAACATCTCCGAAGAATATTTAGTTTAAATATTCTTAGTGTTTTCAAATATTCTTTTACTTTTTAGGAAATATGGCTTTCAATAATATAAAAATATTAAACATATTCTATTTTGAAATGGGGTTATTATTAGAAAGATATTATTAGTTTATATCTTGAATATGTTCAAATGTATCCACAATTTAAAAGCAGTGGGATGTATTCTATTATTTACTTTTTTGAATCTATGTTTCCCTAAACATTGGTGTAGACATACTTTTATGCATTATGTTTTTAATAATACAAATATGTTAGTCTTGATTAAATAAAAAAATTTATTATTCATTTTGAGTACTTTATGAGTATAAAAGTTCATTTTCATGAAATGTCAATTTTAGGTTAGATATCAAAATTTGAATTCGTAACACCAAAATTTTATTATTATAACACAATAACATATTACTCGAACAATTTTTCTTTGTCACAAATCATTTATATATAAAGATAATGTAATATAAATATGAAAACGTAATTTATTATTTCTTTATATTTTTGGAATTTATAAAAAATTAATTTTATAACATTTCTTTTATTAAAATTTTATTCTTTAAATATTTTGTTAAAGCTCTTAATTTATTTTTTTAAATCTTCATCTGCGAAATATTTCAATTATTATGATAACAGAGCGGGTGCAGCACTTGCGTAACCGCGACACTCCGGTGTCGGGGGGGGGTGGACTTTGGGTCGGGGGGAATAAGAAATTACCATACCCGGAAAAAGCAGGCTCCCAGGATCCTGAAGTGCCATTTTCGGATTGCTTGGATAACTCTCTCCTAATATTACATTGTCATCGAACACAATATCACAGCATTGTTGACTCTTTCCTGCCGATTGCTCATCTCATTTTCTCTCTATATGCACAGCTGCGACATCAGTACTGTTATCCATTTAATATCAAATAACAAATTCCGATTATATGATTTATTAACTATAACACAATATCAATAATCTCGACTATTTAATGGGGAAAATAGTGATGTTATAATGACTCACATTTTCAAAGCCTTTTCATTGGTTTACACTCTCAAACAAACATAAACTATCAACATACATTCAGCATACATTCAACATACATTCAAGTAACCCATATTATTGTGTCATCACAACTGACTTTACACAATCAATTTAATAAGCAATCACTCAATAATTCTTACGCAATTAGTCTTAGTTACTTCTGTTAGTAACAAACAATATTGATTACATAACTATTCCTACTCACATCTCCCCGCCCGACTAGGCGTAAGCCACTCTACATTCCGAACAATTTCCGTTCCGTCACTTTTCTGGAGTCGATAACTTCTCTCGTGATTCTTTGTAATTACGGTGTATGGACCATCATATCTCTTCTCCTGTTTCTGTCGATTCTCGACTTTCACATATACAAGATCACCAATTTCAAAACTTCGACTGGTTACTTTCTCTTTTTCTGGTCCTGTATGTTTCATAATCTGAGCTATTTTCTTGTATCTTATCGCCTTACCTTTTGTGTCCTCATTAACTCCCACAAATCGATCGATTCTTAATTTTCTACCAAATATTACTTCTCCTGGGCTACACATAGTGGTTTTCTGAATAGTTGAGTTCATTGTGAACTCAATGTGTGGAAGGCATTCCTCCCAATCTCGAAATAATTTATCTTTGATACAACAGTAGAGCCAATCTCGAATAGTACGAAATTGTCTCTCTATCTGCCCATTCGCTTGGTGATGGTACGGACTTGAATATTGAATTTCAAAATTGTACTTTTTTGCTAATTGTTTGAATTTTGTTGATACGAAACATCTTCCATTATCAACATGTATTACTTTTGGAGTTCCAAATTTTAATATCCAATATTCCGTTAGTATTTTCACTAATGTTTTCTCGTCTTGGCTTGTTACTGGTCTCAGTATTATATACTTACTAAACTGATCAATGATCGCCAGTATATATTTTTTCCCAGATAATGTTGTTCTCAAAGGTCCACAAAAATCTATATATAATGATTCAAATGGTTCTTTCGCTGTTAGAGTTTGGTTGACTTCTTTAGTTTTCTCTGTAAAAACTTTTCCTTCTTGACAGATTTTACAACTCCGAACAGTGTTTCTTCAAACTGATCCATTTCATAATTATCCTGTAGAAATTTAAAAACTTTTTGATAGCCAGCATGACATAATATGCGGTGATAGTTTCATAAATTCCTCTCTTTTCCCTCTCGGTACATATATCTTGTTTTTCTTCCGGACAAGTCCATCTACAATATTATATTCTAAACATTCTTTTGTTCCAATTTTTTTACTTATTTCCTTAATTTCCTGACAATCTTCTTGCAGAGAGGGTATCAAATTCTCCTGATCCATTGCCAACAATCTTGTTTGACA
>MQRK01239391.1:8669-30210 GCA_001938485.1 Girardia tigrina | reverse complement strand
ATATATATATATATATATATATATATATATTGAAAATATAATTTGATTAAAGCTTTTTTATATAATTATTGGATATGTTTCGATGCTTGAATACATTATTATTAGCAATATTGGGAAATTTAGTATTTTAATATTTAGTATTTTAGTATTTTAACATTTAGAATAGGCAAAGTAAGGTTATTTCAATACTTAAACTTTTTAATTAAAATATTTTTGCCATTATTACCCAATAACACTTTTATAAATTATAATATATTTTTTAAATTATTCCATTTAAACTTAATATACCTTTTAAAATAATATTTTTAAGAAGAATTAAAATAATGAACTATTCAAATAAAGTACTAAATTTCCAAATATATAATTATATAAAAAAAGCTTTAATCAAATTATGTTTTCAAAATATTAAAATTGAGTTTACAAGACTCAATAATATATATATATATATATAAATATATATATACGGTCCACCCTCGATTGAATTGTGCCTTTATCAAACCCATATCCAATGGCTGTGTTATGGAAGTTGTTTTTTTGTCTTGTGTTTCCAAACTTAATGCTTTTTCTTTATAAATTACCACACACTTCCAACAACAATCCGATAATAAAATTCGGCCCCCTTTGTCTTTAGTTACTTTCAAATTAACTTTTTGAATAAATTTCTTATCACCAAGTTAGAAATATTTTTGTAATAATATTCAATAAATAACGATTTGAACTTCTGTTAGTTGGCATAATGTTTAACGAAAGTACAAGTTAAAAAAAATAAACAGTTAATTAATAGAATATTAAAATTTATTCATTATTTTTTTAAAAAAAAGCTTGTAATATTTTAAATTTAGGGAAATTTTGATACTTATTTCAGACCAAGACTAAATATTATTTTTAGGTTAAAAAATATGCCCCAAAAAACGAAACACAATTGTACTTTTGGAATAAAAACAAAATATAAATAATATGTAATAGTGTGATTATCTTAAAACATGCCCAAAAAACCAAAATTTCCCCAGAAATCAAGGTGCCCCACCATAAAGACTGCTCCGGAAACGAGGGAAACTATATATATATATATATATATATATATATATATATATATATAGTGTTATAGTCAATGTGCGATATAAATGACTTGTAATATCGATATAGTATTTCTTATATATTCTTTAAAAGTTAATAAACTTAATGAAATAATAAACTGGAAAACAATCTTTTAAATTATTAGTAATATATAACTGGATGATATAATCTCCGAATAAGATGTGCATAATTACATCCTTAGTAGTCCCTCTTACATAGAATCCGCTTATTAATGGCCCAATTATTATAATAACATTGTATTTATTTTTTCTGAACATATTAATTTATATTTCAATATGAATCAAATTATCATTTTTGAAATATTGCTTTGATTATTTATTAAAATGGTTTTAAAAATCATAAAAAGAGTACATTAATAAAAATCTATTTCATTTTTCTCATTAGAAAATTTAACAATATATAATTAGAAAAATGAATGCCTAATTGCGCAATTAGTCTAAATCTGTAGAGAAACTGGCGGCTGTTTATTTTGGGTTATGAACATATTAACAAAAAAGATTAGTTATTTTTTCTCCCCTTCTTTAATATTGTTTTTAGCCTTTATTGATTTTTCCAATCAAAGTTTCATTGTATTTATATTATTATTTTGGAGTTATTTTTAGACATTTAAATTTTTCAAGAAATTAATTACATTATTGTTGATTTGATAAAATTTATAAATATTTAAAAAATAAAATTTAATATTTAAAAATATTTTTAAAAGGATTTTTTCTTTATTGTTTTGTCTTAAATTGCCTCGAAACATTCAATGTTTGATTTTATTTTGTTTTTAATAAATTCTATTTTACTTATAATATCTTGTATTATAGAACATCGATGTTTGTTTAATTTCCTCAATTTCGACTGAACGAATTTTAGTTTTTACCAATATATTTATTGTAATAATTGTATTATTATTATAGTTGTGACGTGTTGGAACAATATTGGCTGGAATGAATTCTTGTCTGGGAATATCAAATTCTAAGACAGACATGCACGCACACAAACTTTCAGACACACATGGTTGCATTTAATAACCAACTGGGATATTAACTATCATATGATCTCTGTTGTTGGTACCTTGATCTAAAACATAAATAATATTACAATTTTCAGATTTAATTATTTACTTTTTTAATTGTTTATAATATTTAGTTTACGGTTTTAAAATTAATCTTATTAGATTCTGCTGTAATTAGCTTCTATTTTCCATATTTCAGACCATGGTAAAAATTAAAGATACATTAATTAGAGTACATTATTTCATAAATTTATTGAAGAGAAAAAGAAAGAATGAACTATTTATTTGATAAATGCTTCCTTTTTGTCAGAATCATTTTGTTTAATTTTTTTTATTTAATCAATTTCATAAATCCGAAAAGCTTAAGATTTTTATTATGTCTTTTAAGATTTTATTAAGGAAGTTATTAAGATTTTTTATCATGGATTTAAAATAAAAATTTTCTGAAGTTAAAATGAAAAAATACATTGAAAGATCAAGAAAGAGATCATGCAAATTAGACCTCAGAAAACAGAGACCAAGAAAATGAAACCATCATGTTATTATGATTAAAGTTATTAAGATTTTTTATCATGGATTTAAAATAAAAATTTTCTGAAGTTAAAATGAAAAAATACATTGAAAGATCAAGAAAGAGATCATGCAAATTAGACCTCAGAAAACAGAGACCAAGAAAATGAAACCATCATGTTCACTGGTCTCTTTTTAAAATGGTTTCATTTATTTATATAACCAAGTTTGAGAGAGCTGGGATTTTACTTTTTTATCTACAGCGAATGGGTTACCGCATAAGTCCTTACTGCATGTGATCTGAATACGGAAGTGCTTTCAAGCTACTTCAGTATTAGTTTCAGTATAATGTTAAACAGCTAAAGACAGGTATTGCAGGACCCTTTAGGAAGCTAAAATAAACCCAAAACGAAACAAAATGGACCTGACACGACAATCTTCTGTCAACAGGCAAATCGACATGAAATATCTACCAAACAAGAGTGTACTTGAAGTTCAGACATGAGTTCAATTTTCACAGACTTTGAGCTTTATCATCGTTCAGAATCGCTCCAACCTGGAGCATATGAGTTTCTGGGATTGTGTCGAGGATCTGTGAACTTGAAAAGATCATGGGGATCTTTAAATGTTGCCAAAATTATTGAAGACCATCGGATATTGGATTTGTTAGAAGCAGTCACAATGTCTCTTTCTCTTGCGGAGAGAAAGATAGCTTCCAGCGCCTTACAATTGTTGGGGATCCATGTAACTAAAGCATCTAATACAAATTTTTAAAGCAATTTGGTTATGATAATGACATTTGTCTTTAATTGTTGTACGAAATGGTTCAAACTTTGTTAAATCATCCATCTTCGCCATATCCAAGACTTCTTCATCAAAGAGACGCTTGATATCAATCAACACTATCCTATTTTGTCCGGAAAATAAACCTGTAAGTGAACCCTCTGAGTGAATAGAACAAAAAAAGTTTTGGTTCTACAAACCATTCAAATTAACATAAGTCTTCAGAACGTCTTGGTCGTAATGTGTTCCAGGCTCTGATCGGTCTTCGTTCAGTTTCGATTAGGTTAAGGCTACTGTTGTCATGATAGCTGACTTAGGGAGAAGGCAGGAGTGCGATTGGCACCTAGCAACTGGAAACCTTATAAAATAAGAATCAAAACCGAGTGGAAGAAGTGGAACTGAAATAAACCCGGACACATTCTGTTAAAATCTTCTTTGGTAGACATCACAGGGAATATTACAGAAATACTGATTAATTATTTTGGACAAAAGGACGATCTGTTTGCTATGCAACTTATCGATGCAATTTTATCTAACAGCATGTACGGTAAAAGTATTAGCTACCCTACAATTTTAATTTACTTTTATTGTTTATGTACATATGATTAAATTACTAATGTAAAGGGTGATACTTACATAAGGATATATTTTTAAGACATATTGTTTCAAAAATTATGTTTCTTGAATAATATTTAAAATTACAAATGATTTCAAATCAATAAAAACAATGTTAAAATTTTAAAAAATGGATAAATATTTTTTTAATAATGTCAATTTACTTAAAAATCTATTAGTATGCAATAATAACGAAATTAATCGAAAATTACATTTCTAAAATTTTATCATTATTTTTCAACATTTTTTTAAAAATTTAAAATTTTTTTGTAAAAATTACTTTTAAAATAATTAACAAATAAATATTATTATTCGGTAACTGGAAGAATGAGATCAAGAAAAAGATACTATGTAATAGAAACCATAGATAAAATAATCCTTCAAAAAACCTATATTTAAATGATAAATATGTTGTGTTGTGTCTTTTGGGAGTTTCAGTGTTGTATATATCTTCTGCTCAGATAGCTGATTAATATTTTTTTTTATTATTATTGACCAAAGTCAATGTAATGTAAATTTTAAAATATTGAATAATTTAGAAATTTACTGCCAAACCTACTGATAGATTAGTAAGTATCAAAATATTAATCCATTTTTTTAAGTTAATGTTTTTAATGATTTAAAATCATTTGACATTAAGTAGTATTTTAAGCAATTTTTGAAACAAAATGTCTTATAAGCTACCCCCATATAAGTATCACCCCTTTCATGAGTAATTTAATCATATGAATTTAAATAATGAAAGTAATACAAATTGTAGCGGAGCTAATACTGTTACCGTAGATACATTACCATCGCCGGAAAAAAGAGACCACGTTGAAAGAGACCGGTGAATACGGTGGCCTATTTGTACATGGTCTCATTCTTCATAAATATGTCCAAAAAATGTAACTTCATAAAAGCCATTTGCTACTACGTTACAGATTTTAAATTAAATATATCTTAAGTTATTTACTTTAAAAGATTAATATAATTTTTATATTAATAATAATTATTATTATAATTAATAAATAAAACTCTAGTTTGGAACATTTGTTTGAAATAACATTACTGTTTAATTTGTGAAAAAATGGGGTTTCGTCTTATAGTGGAAATAAAAAATATGTTTCGTTGACGAATAAATTAGAACAAGAATCAGACCATGGTAATTATATAATATAGCCGAAGGAATTATATTTCATCTGAAATATATTCTCGGCATTTTATTTAAAGAATTACCAACTTAAATTGATGTATATTTTCTGTTTTTCATTTTAAGACTATGAAGTCATATAAAATAATTTCTTATTATTTGGTGGTTTATTTTTGTTTCTCCAATAATCATCATCTCAAGAACTCGAGTGACATAATGTCAATATGCCATATTAAATCACAAATGATTATCCTAATATTATTTGTAAAAATTAAGATAAATTAAATAATTCGATAATGATTCTTAAAAGAAAATAAAACTAAGAACAGTATGAATAAATCATAGAACAACAAATTTTAATCTTAAATGTATTAATAAATAATCTCTAAATTTTTATTGCTTTATACCATTTTTTCTGATTAAAAGCTATTTTAGATATTTTTTGAGTAACAATGAAAGGGGCTCTTTATCGATAAAACTAGACTTTTACGAAATGTTAGGTAGTGTTAGGAAAGAAATCGTCAAAGTTAAAAGAATAGACAATAAGGTTAGACATTCTTTTACTCTAAAAAGTAAAGACACTGCTAACTAAATAGATAATCTGGTTAGACTACACCAGCAAAAGCTCCTAGGAGAAAATCTCTTTTATTATTAAATACTAAAATGTTCTAGTCTTAAGAAAAAAATTGATAGATACGTGTTATGCCCAATAAGTACCTGGAATAAGTAAGAAAGCAAAATATCAGGAGCCTCATATTACATCACAGGAACACTAATCATATAAAGGTACTAAGACCCTTCATGAGCCACATACTTCTTCAAACGATCAACAAGTTCCAAGAAAGCATTTTTGTAGAAAATGGATGGTTGCTCCTTCAGGAAATCCTCCACGTACTGACGCAGATAATCAGCATTTTCAAACTTTGGGCCTCTCAAATGTCTTTTCGTGTTACTAAATAGGTAAAAATCACTTAGTGTGAGATCCAGACTGTATGGAGGGTGATCCAGCAAAACAAATCCACTTTTCGACATTGTTTCAACACTTTTGTACACTATTGTTTCATTATCTTGTAATAGCCACAGTGGATAGCCACGCGACTTTCGTCGAGCACGTCTACACTTCTGAATAAGATCACAATAGTACGTAGAGTTTATGTGCATACCTTTTCCAACAAAAATGACTAATAAGACATCATTGTAATCCCAGAAAATACTCAGCATCATGGATTTCCGATGAGATGTGTCAGATCGGAGCTTCTTGGAAACAGATTCATCCGGAAATTTCCATTCAGCTGATTCTCATTTAGACTCTGGAGGATACAGTGATAATGGTGTTTCATTCTCGGTGATGATATTCTTCAAGAAATTGTCTCCATACTTATTAAAGAGGCGATGATTTGCTGAGCAGCATTCCAGTCTGTTTTGACGCATCTCCATGGTGACGAAGCTTAGAACGAATCTGGATGCCAATTTCCGAATTCAAAAATCACTCAAAATGGTTCCCACGCTTCCTTTACTCACGTTCAATATCTCCGACAGCTTTCTTGTTGTAATTCGTCGCTCCTCCCTCACAATCCTGACACACTCAGCTTTCTTTTCGTTAGAAATTTCACATGAGCGCCCACACTTTTCAAACACTGCTTCTCACCCATGTCTAAGCTATCTAATCCAATGGTGGATGGTAGTACGTGAAGGCCAAGTATTCCCATAAGTTTCCTTCAACTGAGTTAAACTTTTTCACTCTTCTCACCTCGCAAAATGAATAATTTTATTACACTGCGATATTCTACTAGATGTAGCATGACTCGGATAAAATTTTGAAATGACGCTCTGCAAAATAAATAAAGAATAAATCAATAATACAAAAATATACAAATAACCTATCATTATTTATGGAAGTCATGATAGCAAAAATAATTATTAAAAAGTATATTATCATAGGTAGTCCGGATACTTATTTAGCACACCACGTAGGTTTATTATAAAAAGAACCGATAAAATAATGAATAAAATATCTAGATATAATTAAAGTTCGAGTATTACAATTATGGATGACTACGACTTCTGAAGTATGAAATATTTTATTATTTATTTGTGATTGAAAGATTGTATATTTTATTATAATATCTTTCTTTAGATAATTAATATGGAACATATAAACTGTTTTGTAATTTAATTTAAATATAAAATGTCATTTTAGAGGTGAATCACTTTTTCGAGAGGCTTTAACGAAACCTGAATGTAGATTAAGAGTCATTCCATATCAGTATCCTACCAAAATTGGTACTCCTATAATTGTAAGTAAAACAAATCCACCTCCTCCACCAAGAAGATCTCCAAATACAGCCCTCTCAAAAACAAAACATAACATACCTATTAGTTTTGGATGCACTGATAGGAATATTATTATTTCTGTACCTCAACAACTCAGTAAATCGCCAATTCCATCGCAAGTTGTAAAAACTAATAATCAAAAAATGAATCCCGCGCTTTTACCACCAGCTCAGCAAACTGCGGTTGCTTCTTGGACTAGTGGCTTTGGATCCATGGTGCATACTCCGGCTAGTTCAACTTCATCGGTTTCTGCAATGGAGAAAAAGAAAATAGAAAAAATTCCAAACAATGATATATTAAAAACTGAATTAATTGAATTAACCAAAAGTGAGTTTTCATTTCATTTTTCTAAGCTAATATAATATTTTTCGATTTCCCTTTAATTACTAAAACTTTAGTTCTAACTATTTTGGTTATATATATTGATTTTTTTTGTCTTTTTAATGAATAATATAGTAAGTATGTAATTGATCAAATCATTATTTTAAAACAAACAAGTAAAAAAAACACACAATTCATATGTTTCAAAGAATGAATTACTTTCTAGAACATCCTCGTGTATCATTAACAGTCAAATACCTATGAGCTAAGTAAAATCAGAAAAGGCAAAATGAATATTATTACGTGTATTTGTACTTTTGGTGTTCTACTTGTTAATTATAACACGTTCAGTTTCAATTTTCCGTAGTTTTAAAAAATAGCAACATAATGGTGAATACCTTTATTAAATTATACAATTATAATACACAATCTTTTGACCCCTTTCTCATTTTTTAAAAAAATTTAAAATAAATGATCACATATTAAGATGACTATTAGGATTTAGTTAGTTTTCTTTTTGCTGAAAAATTTTAATAATTTAAAAATGATTAAAATATTAAAACATACAGTCATAAAAACAGTGATCTGCAAATCCCTGGATTTCTTCTGAAAACAAATGTCATGTTATTTTAACTCCTGCATTAATAAATGTTTTGAGTTCTGTTGTTTGCAAAATAGTTAATATGTCTTGGATTACTTCTTGTTCCACATCAAACCGCTCTCCAAGATAATTCTGTGCTGATTATACAATATCGAGGCGCACCGCATCCTGATTTCTTGTAATTGGCATATTTATGTTAACAGCTCCTAAAATGAGTCTCTGTTTCCTGGGGCCATAGTGCCGAATCTCTAGTGCTTATTATCTCTGGTAGAATCAGGTCGTCACGCTGTAACTGCTTTTACAAATCACGAAATATTTTCAAAATATCAACTATGAGACCGTTAAGCCAAACTTGATGCGATTCACATGTCCCATGTCTTCAAATATCCCCGTGCTGTTGCTCTCACATTTTTTCAATTCGCCTTTCCTTTCTTAACACTTAAAAACTTCTTTGTTGTCTTAAAAAGTATGAAGAATGGCCATTAAAAGGTTGACTATGTGCTCAGCAAATCAAAGTTCGTAATGAGCAGGGAAATGATTCACCGTTGGTTGAAATTGATGCAGGAGCTCCGTCGTCTTTTTAGACGTCCTGAAAAAGCTAGCTAGAGGCTTGCCATTTTTAATACAGATATGCAGCTCCGAAACGCCTACTTCAATGCTTTCAAAAACTGGGTCACTTTTGTGAACAGCATACCAGAACGTCAATATATCACGGTGCAACCAGTTCTTCATAAGCTTCCCAAACTCCCTTGTTGCCTCTGTATTAGCGCTTTTGTCATTTCTTGTAACACTAATCAGCTTGGAAGTTGGTGCGACCCTGGTCTTAAGGGCATGCTGGGTGGCCCTCTGCAGTCCAAGGGCTCCAATATGTTGAGGTTCGTTGAAGGCTTTGAATACGTTCTTTACTTCACGCTCTTTCGTTACTATTCTTGTAGAGACTTACATATAATCCACCATTTGCAGATTGACGCAGCTATCAACTTGCACTGTGTAAGCAACAAAATCCTGTAGCTCACGAGGGAGTTCTTTCTGAACTTCTCCAGCAACGATGAGTAGCATTTCTTGATAGAAGTTTGGGTCTCTGTAATGTAATAGCGATGAGGGAGGTTGAAATTCCTCCAATGGATAATTCATTTCTCTTGTATACGCCAACTCCACAACATTTAAAAAATTATTTAAAATTCAAGAACTAAACTAACAAATTAATAAAAATCCAAAACTGCATTAACAATTAATAAAAGAAAAATTCAAAATTAAATTAAAATTCATAAAATTCAAAATTCATAAAAAAGCATAAAAATTCAAACATAAAGAATTTGTTTTACTATATAAATAAAAAAATTAACAAAACGCAAACCAATCTGTTTAGTGGTAGAATATGGAGGATCAATTTGATACTACATCGTTTATAAATAAACGATTATCGAAAATTCTCGTTCTCACTAAATATAACATACAAAAGACTGTCAAGACGGATCGAATAAATCGACTGTTACGTCAATTAAAATTACATCCGGGACGAATCATATTGAACATCAACTTTTATCGTGTAATTGCTTGTACGATTTAGGTGCCGTTCATCCGCTTGCTAACGAACGTATCAAACTCGATCAAGTCAACAGTATTGCGGACGCGGTTACACACAACAACCCGTCCCGATACAACTTTATTTTCGCGAAGACTGTTAATAATTTTTGAACTGTGTACTTGAGTTAAATACCTTTGGGCAAACTGTTGGCATAAAGAGTACTTATTAGACTGTCATTATAAACGTCGATGGGGAATGAGATAAGAAACTCTGCAACTTCCGCACGGTACTTTTGCTAACTGTAGTGCCCTACTTATTCTGTTTTTTTTGTTATGTGTGTATGTGATTTTCTTTCTTTTATTTTTGTACAAAGCCTTGGTGTGATTGTTTTTTCTTTTTACATATGGAGTCCTGTGTATTTTGGTACCTTTTGTATTTGGTGAAGTGTGGGTGTTGGTGTTCGTGTGTTGTTTTGTTTGAAAAATCTTATCGTTATTAAGAGGACTCAGAGACAACAATTCGTACTTTAAAAAAAAACTGTATAACATCTTTAATCAGCGACAAAAAGAGCAAATTGGTTCTCAGAAAACGCCTCTGTGGATGCTTTAATTAATACTTTAGGGAAATTGTCATTTAAAACTTATTCTTCATTTTTGCGATCATAAATCAGTGTTTCAAATATTAATATCCGTTTAAGTGAACATTTTGAAAGATTGACAAAATTAACAGACAGTTAACAATCAAAAACATATGATATATTACGTGATTATTATAATTAGAAATAAATTTATATCCTCTCGATGAAATAAAAAATCAATAAAAAAAGATATTGATCAAATAATTAAAAAGTCAATAAGAAATTTAAAAACCCTAACGACATACCGGAGATACTAAACGACAACCAAAACTGTTGATTCCGCGTTCAAACCGAGAATATTTCGTGGTTGAATTAACGAAACAAAAACCTCCGTATATCCTCATTCATCAGAAGACTATTTGGTCCTTTGATTTCTATATTTAATACGGAGATAAACTACATTCCGATTTTCTATCAAATCCCAGATATAACCCGATTTAATTCCGAGAAATTACTATTATCGAACCGAAAAAGAAATATCCTCCAAATCTATTTAACGTTTTCCTTTTATTGTGAATTAAAGAAATTAAGACGTCTGCGCGGACAATTCGGTTCAGANTAATTCAAAAGTATTTGATATTTTATTTTATCTGTACTGATTATTTCTTTTGTGATCAGACGTTTACAAATCTTTGTTTATCGTTCCCTGGCGTTATTTGAGTGTTATTAGAATATAATTTTTTATAGTAAAAATAAAGGATTAATTAAATCGACTAGTCCTTAGTTTTTACACTAACATTTCAGCCAATGGTGATGACAGGAATAAACTTTCCACTGCAATTCACAATCTAGATGTCGCACTTTTGCTTTATGAAAGATTGAGTCAAGTTGATCTATGACAGCCTTCACTTTTACAGTTGCATCTACACGGCAGCCTTAAGCCAAGTAAACAGTGTAATTGTGAACAAACTTGCAAGCTACATTCAAAAACTTTTCACACGCTCTACATTTCACATGATGTGTTTTACGCTTCCCTTTAGCAGATGCAAACATAATACTTCCAAGCAGTCCCTACTATTTTCTACTTACCATTTTACATTCACTTTTCTGTGCTTGTACCATTCCATGATCAAAAAAATAGAAAGGTAGTTTTAAAAATCGATTTTAAAAAAATGCCCCCCCCCCCAGTATATCACTTTTGCCTTGGACTGGGTGGTATTTTTGATCACTTAGGGGACAAATGCCCCCCAGTTAATATATTAAAAAAAAGGCCCTGCTGTGTAAGCACGAATTGATGTTAATCTTTGTTAAATTTATTTGTCTTCTTGTTAAATACTACTTAAATAGTACTGGAATAAACTTCATAATTTAGGAAAAGATAAACTTATAAGGAAAACTTTATAAAGTATTTAGTATTTAATAGTACATTTAAAATAACTTAATCGATTTATGGATTACTTCATAGTTGGCAGTGGATTTGGATTCAGTATAACCGGTAAAGACAATCTTCCACCAACAATACCATCTGCGGTATATGTGCGGCATATTTTATCTGACGGAGCAGCCATTCGTGATGGTAGATTAAAATCCGGAGACCGATTGCTTGAGGTAATATTTGAGATATAATCCTAAATATGATTTGTTCTTGTTTTTTTGTGATAAAAAGAAAATAAAAATAATGCACTAATTAACATTTATTTCAATTAAATCCATTTTGTATTTCAAATTTTGTTAATTGAGTTCAATTATTAAAACAACTTTTTAATTTTTCATTGTTTTGTTAAAAATTTTTTTCGTTCGCTTGAACGAATAACCACAACTGTGTTACAATAATGAGTTGGAATGTGCCACTTCTCTACCATCTACAAAAAGGCACTTACAATATGTGCTGTGGTATGTTTTTTTGTCATTAATAATAGTAGATAAATGGGGTGGCACTCCTGTTTATTTTCCTGGAGTCTAGCAAACACTTTTGAATGTTTGGAGCAAATATATGTTATCATAGAAGAAATGCATGAATCCTTTGCCTTGAGTCGAACCGGTGTGTGAGCGCTCACGAAACATTCGGACAACGCCTCTGACCGACGAGTCCCCGCACAGACAAGAGGTTCTGGTTGCTCCAACTTTGTCCGACAACCAGCACATCATCGGTATTTCCTGAAAATGCTCCGATTATAGTTAAAACATTCCATGATGCTCCAGTCAAACATTCTACATGCTTTTCTCATACTATTCAACTTGTGATTAAAGATGTCATACTCTATCAGCGCAATCTAGCCGACATTTTCAAAAAATCTAGGAATTTTGTGGAGCATTTCAAACATTCCCTATACCTTAGTATCAAAATAGATCAACTTGTTCAAGAAGTCCCATTGAGATGGAATTTTGCTTTATATCTGCTGCTGCGACTACGGGAACAACGACAGACAGTGATACTTTATTGTGTAGAGAATGGAGCTGTTACGAATTTGAATTCCAATCAGTGGACATTTGTTGAATTTCATCTTGCTCTTCACACCATTTGAGGAGATTATTCGTGACAGAAATTTATTTTGAAATTGCGAAACAATCGAAACAACAGTTAGCGGCTCATCAAGTATCATGCAAATATGTATGGATTTTTATAGTCTTTCAACTTTTTTACACAAAATATTTAATAACATTGCTCGTTGTATCCATTTTGAACAACTCAACATTAGCTTAATTACTACTCTGTAGAGCAATACCAAACTTAAAATTTTTGTATAATGGAATGGGTGTCAACTATTGTCGCGTATATTTGATATGTACTGATGCTACCATCTGTGTTTCATTTTCCGATATTTTCAAAGTACGTTCGTGTATAAATTATTAAGATTGTTTTGATCGTGTATTTTGTAAGAATTTTGTAAATTTTTTTTTAATATGATTCACGCTATCTTCAGTCGATGGGTTTCACTCAAAAGCTTGGAGCTTGGGTCCCGCACGAACTCACCCAAAAACAGAAGGATATGCGGCTTTCCATTGCTGCTCAAAATCTCGCTCGACACCAAGGAACCCATGTCCACAGGCAACGTTTCTTATACAGAATCGTCACTGGAGACGAGAAATGGTGTCTCTATGTGAATATGAGGCAAAGGAAAGAGTGGGTGAGTCCTGGAGAGAAGCCTAAGCCCAGGATCAAGAAAGACCTGCACCCGATGAAGACAATGATTTGCATATGGTGGGATTGGGAAGGTCTAATCCACTGGGAAATGCTTGGAAAGAACATGACAGTAGAAAAGAATCTCTATAAAGCCCAATTGCATCGAGTCAATGAGGCAATTCAACAAAAAAGACCGGATCGACAAGGTCAGGTGATCCTCCTCCATGATAATGCTCGACCACACACCGCAAAAACTGTCAAGATGACACTCCAAGAGCTCGGTTGGGAAGTCCTTCAACATCCTCCCTATTCCCCAGACCTCACACCGACGGA
Organism: Girardia tigrina; assembly: GCA_001938485.1. Taxonomy (NCBI): domain Eukaryota; kingdom Metazoa; phylum Platyhelminthes; order Tricladida; family Dugesiidae; genus Girardia; species Girardia tigrina. The sequence goes on along the minus strand of MQRK01239391.1, from coordinate 16,254 downwards.
TTACCATCTCTTTCGCTGCTTTTCAAATGAAATGAGGGGTCTTAGCTTCGAAAATCAGGATCATCTTGAGAATTGGCTCAACAACTTCTTCGAGACTCGACCTAAGGATTTCTGACGAAATGGAATCAACAAACTGGTGGAAAGATGGGAAGAAGTAGTGAACAATGAAGGAGAGTACATAATTGATTGAAGTGTTATTATTTTTACTGTTAAAATTTTATGATTTCATTAAATATATAATTAACTGAGTCATTATTTTGGTTGTTAAAATTCTTTGATTTCTTTGAAAATGTTTAAAAAACGGCGGGAACTTATGCAACAACCCAATATTTACAATAAAATTTGTTAATAATAAAAGTGAACTTTCAAAAGTATCTATGAAAACAAAAAAAATTTTCTCCAAAAGTCCAGCCTTATAAATGCGTTTGAATGTTGCATACGGAAACCTTGCCAAAATGATGTTAGTACCGAGACGTCGCTGGATTGTAAATAATAACAAGAATTAACAATCAATCAATTTTTTATTATTGTTAGACATGAAATATTTTTCTTTTGTCACTTATCCTTCAGTATAGATCGCGCGGACAACACATTGGCGATCTCTGACGAATTATGCACATTAACGACAATGATGTATTTATTTGGGGAATTTCCGTTTCTGATTTAGTATCATCATTGAACCCCAACGTATCAGGAAGTCTCTTCTAAGTATTAATTTTAATATCTTTGTAAAATCGCGGTCATAACTGACTCACAGGTTATATATTACTGTATCATTTTTCAAAAAATCTTATTAATTAAATATTCTGATAATATTTAAGTCTTTATAATATATTTATTCAGACCTATCAGGGTTAAAAGGACAATTGAATTATGTATTATATGTCCCTGTATTTATGCAACATAACAATTTTATGAATTGTATATAAAGTTTTTATATAATTATATATTTTCATATACATCCTTGTATTAAAATAAAATTTCATAACAATTAAGCAAAGTTTTATTTTATTTTATTATTAAAGCTTAAAAAAGTTTAGTTTCAGCTAAATCTGATTGGTCAAAACTTAATTTTTTGGTACAAACCATTAAAAAAGACATGCTTAGTTATGGTTTATTAAAATTAGATGGTCCCATTTTACTTGGCGACCATGGACAACTTCCTGGATTTACCTATACTGTTGACCAACATATGATATATTCTGATAAAATTTCATAGCAAAAATAAATTTATTATTCAATTTTTCACAGAATTATATTTTTTATTAAATACAAATATATTATTATTATTTATTCAGTTTTTAGAGTTTTAAAAAAACACTAAATATATCGTCGTAAGAAAAGAAAGTTTATTTCGTTTCAGATAAATACCATAACTTTTATGACAGACAAAAGTCACTTTTTTATATAAAAGTATATCAGTGTTTCGACGAAGAAAACAAATTTATCATTCAAATAGTTCTAAATTTTAATTTTATATATAAATTGAAATTTATTCAAATATTATTTGAAAAAAAAAGAAAGTCAATATTTGATCGTCGTTGTTGTATAGGTTGATGGATTGCTGTTGGACGGAATGTCACAGACAGAAGTTATTGCTCTGCTAAGGGAAAAGCCGAGTGGTAGCAGAGTTAAATTGTTGGTAGAAAGGAACTCAATGAAAATTAACAACCAGTGCTCTGCGTCTCACGATTCTCTTATGACATCAGTCTCAGAAATTGATGAAGAAGGATCGACTCTTTCCAAAACTAAAGTATTACATATAATTTTATCATTGAAATATGATTAATAATTGCATTTTTTAAAAGTATTTGTTGAAAATTTTTTTTTTAAAAAAGGTAGCTTTAATACAATAATAATATATTCAAATAGACTTAAACTTAATTAATGATAATTTTGTACATGATGTGCTACCCTTAATTTGTCAATGATTAGAGATTTTCAGTTGATTATTAACAAATGAATTATAATTATAACTAAATAATTTCTATAATAATTAGAATAATAAGAGCAATGAAATCTTCTTCTTATTTTGACCTTAGCCATTGGGCCGTGGGTGCACCCAATTATAAACAAGCCTTCGCCACATCTCTCTATTTGTAGTTTCTTTTCTCAGACATTCCATACTCAACCCAGTCCATTCTTTTAAATCGTCCATCATTGCCTCTTGGTCTTTCTCCTTCCACTCTTCCTTCAATCATAACCTTTACTAGTGCTTTTTTCTTATTTGATGACCGTAGAATTTCAGCTTCCTTCTCTTGATGATCTCTTCTATTGATTCCAGTCTTTTACCTAGTATACAATGAAATACTTATTTATAAAATCATTTTGATAATGATAAAAATATTTCGCATTTTATAAATTAATCTTTTTATGATTAAATCCGTTGTGTTATAAATTGTAATTGATTTTATTAATTTATTTTTTCATTAATACAACAACCTTAAATTTAATGTTTCCTTAGATTATATGTAGTGTAAATAATTACATTGCAGTTCATCATAGGATATCCCATCACATCAGAGCAATACAATTGTGACGAGTTATTATATACAATTAACATGGTCACTATTAAATATTAATTAAATGAATTAATTTTAAATTGCTGTTAATTTTAAGTATTTTTAATTATTTTATTATTGAATTAATTATTAATACCATTTCCAGAATATGATAATAAAATCAAACATATTTCTTAAGAATACATCAAAAATACATTTATAAATTATATTTTATGAATTTATTTCCAAGGAAAATATAATAATTCCTTTTAGGAAAATAGTTCTTTTTAGATTTTTGAATATCATAATTTTTAGTTTTGTTCATTAATAAATTACATAAAAATTATCTAAAAATTCCAATTTCAGCGTAACACAGTAAAATTACATTTTGATATTCCACTTAATGACGTTAATTATCCCGGTGAGAAAACCACTTTGGGAATTAGTGTTAAAGTCGAACCTAACTGGGAAAAATCCAACGTGCCATCGTTTTTATCAAAAGAAGATAATGTTGCGTCTAATATTGTCTGGGTTAAGACCGTTATAGAAAATGGAGCTGCCTATAGAGTTAGTTTTAATTACATTTAATATGAATTTAGAATTTTTGATTTTTATTTTTGAAATGATTTTTAATGTCGTGTTTAATCAGCATGGAAAACTTAATGTTGGGGATCAGTTATTGGAAGTTAATAATCAGTCGTTGTCCGGTTTAAGTAGTGATGAAGCACTAATTAGATTGAAAAATATAATTAAAGAAGCTCAAGAATCTGAAGATGGTTTGGTTCATGTTGTCGTACAGAGAAAATTTAATATGGCCAGAAGTTCATCTTTAAATACAGTGGGTTTTATTTTAATGTATTAATTTGAAAATGAAAATAATCAGTATTACATTAACTGGTTTATGTCTTATTTGGAAATTGAATTTAGCATTGGTATTTTCTTCTAATTGATCACTGACAATGTAGGGATATTGATTATAATGATTATTATCATTACTACTATGATCGACAATTACTATAACTAATAGTTTTATTTTACTCTATTTTTACAATGTCTTGAAATAAAACATCCTCTAATTGTTAGGGTTTTGGAAAAGGCATTTGAACACTTGATAAAATTTTATATAAGTAAAAAATTAAAAATAATTATTTTGGAAAAATTATTAATTTAAAATAAAATAATATTTAGTCTAGCAAAAGTTGGAATTTAAAATTAAAAATATTTTAGTCTTTGATTTACTTTATCAATTTTCAAGGCCGATGAAAATTACTATATAAACAACAGCAAATTTAGTTTTAGTTTGCCCAAAAATATCTGCAAGAAATTTACTCAAAGAACGTTAGTGCAAAAGCTTACTTCATTTTAATTTTATTCTTTTTTAAAATATTCTTTTAATTTTAAAACCAAAAGTATCCCGTATGGGAAGACAAGGTTTAAACTAAAAGATTACAATATCGTTCGTTTTGGGAAGATTCACAGTCTTTACTGTAATCTTTAACTCGCACGAAATATTGATTTGTGTTTGTATTCTGTCATCAAGAATTGAATTATTATTATTATTTTTGACTTGTTAATTTTTGTTATTTGAAATAAAGTTTCATAAAAGAATTTGTGTTTATTATTCATATATTTATGTTGGAAGTCCTTTCTGATTAATTGGAGTCAGATTAAAGATTTCGAATTAAAGATTATTGATTAAAGATTAAAGAATAGGGATTTAAGATTAAGATAAAGATTTGTGTTTAAAAAGTTAATATTTGAAATTAAAGATAATTTAATTCCCAACATAATTTTTTAATATTATGTAATTCCCAATTAACTTTCATTTTAATTAAACATTCATTCAATATTCTTTTATTCCTAAAGTTTTAGTTCAACAATTCAGTTTTTTTAAATCTTTTTTTAAATTAAAATCAATTTTAGTTTTCAATAATGTTATTAATATTTTTTATTTAATTTTAGAAAGATTTGTAAAACGGAAGTAAATTTGTAAAGAAATTTAACCTTCTTTTTTATTCTCAATTAATTAAAAATGCGATCAGAAACCATCTCTAACAAATCTTTAAAAGTGCCTGAGAAATTATCCACCAACCTTATATAAATATAACACTTAAATAAGTTAGTTTTTAGCTTACATTAAAACTACTGTATCATAAAATAAATACAGTAGAACTTCTAAAATTTGCCAAAAATGGGGAACGTCAAAACAGAGTTATTGACATCATCATTTTCATTTTCTCCAATTACATATTACAAAAATGTATCTTTTTCGCTATAAGTAATCATAAAAAATCATCTTCCTTCACACAATCTTGAATATCTACTTTAAAATCTTAAAATTTTTGACCAAATATAGAGGGCTTCCATTGATTTTTAAAAGATTGTTTCTAAAAGTGGCAAAAATGAGAAGTCTTAAAAATTTTTCTGTTGAAAGAAAATGTTCTTTTCCTACAATCAATGTGATACTTTTTAATTTTAGTTTTTATATATACTTATATACTTATCGTACTTATACTTATTCTTATCGTATATATACTTATTGTTTATCGTATTATATACTTATCGTATTCATACAGTGGTCATGAAACAACTGAGAGTTTTTATACAAATATATAATTTATTTAATAAAATTAATACATATATGAAAGAACATACTATTATATTTTATCATTTATCTTAATAAAATAAATTAAGCTTAACAATTTTATTAAATCACCAAATATCCTAAATGTAATTAGTCTTGTTTATATTTAAATATATAGTGACAATGTTGAAGAAAAATTTATATAATTAAAAAGGTAAATATAATATTTTATTTCCAATTATTTCTAAAATAAAAACTTGCAATTGAAATATGAAATGATTTTACCATCTAATTTGCTAGATTTGAATGTCATGATTTATGGTATCTATTTAGTTCTTGGTCCATGACCACGGTCAAATAATCTCTCAAATATTTTATTATTTAAATCTGGTTTACAATTATTTATGAAAAAGAACTACTTACAGTACATTTAGTTCACTATACTATAGCTAGATAATGTAGGGGTTTATAAAAATTTATAATCGTCATTAGAATTCGGTAGTTCAATTAGATTAAAGGAACAAGTTTAGTCTCTCAAGAAAATCTACATAACTTCAGTTAAATTAGTTTATTCACCTACTTTATCGTAAAATTGAATCCCTATTCTCTTTGATAAAACTTTTCAATTTCTTTCTTAAATTTTTAATACAGTTAGCGTTAGCTCCCTACAAAAAAGTACAACATAATTGAAATATTCGTCTAGACTTATTTTATTTCTGTACTTTTTTGATATTCTAATTAAATTGATAGATTTATTTATCTGAATAAAAATTTAACATTAGAAATTTGTTCGAAAATTCTGATTTATTGACTTAGGGATTCATAAAATAATCGTTTATGAAAACGAAAAAAATAATTTTAAAAACTATATTACTAAATTTATCAATTAAAATTTGTTTGACTAAATTAATTTTAATGAAATTTAAAAAAATTTTCAGCTACTCTTTCTTTCGAAATAAAATTCATTTTTCTTCTGTTTATTCTATTTTTGTAACTTTTAAAGTGTATAAATTTACGTTTATTTATTTTTAAATGAAATAAAAAAAATATATATTTTAAAAATGTCTATAGTATATACAGGGTGGTCCAATGGTTGCGCAATGCGATTTGTTTGCAGAAATGGAATCAGCTCGTCAAAGGTCAAATTACGCAATTAAGGTTAGAATACGTAACTCGGAATTTCGATGCAAATGAGGCGTAATTTTAAAGATAATTTTATGCCGATTACGAATATGCAATTTGTTTTATTGAGAGATGCATAGAAGTCATGTTATTTGAAATATTTCGACATTATTATAAATCGTCAATTAATTTAAATTGACAATTATATTATAAGTCGACAAATTAATTTAAAATACTTTTAAAACTTTTGAAATGACATAGCTTCTAAACTATATATATATATCTCAATAAAAAATTCATATTCGTAATCAGCATAAAACTATCTTTTAAATGACACCTCATTTGCATCGAAATTCTGAGTTACGCAATATGACCTTAATTGCGTAATTTGACCATGATACTTTACGCCGATACCAAAAGTTATATATCAAAATGCTCGTCTTGACGAGCTGATTCCATTTCTGCAAAAAAATCGCATTACGCAACCATTGGACCACCTTATATATATAATCTAGAACTGATAATGGCATTTTTAATAATAATGCAAACAAAGGCCATTTTTGAATATTAAATTTATTCGCAATACATACGCGTTTCACCATTTCGGCATATTCAGTGCAATGAAATAAAGTGATTAATTACTATTTATATAGCTGAAAAACTATTACGCCATATGTCTCAAAAACATGCTTTTTTTCTAAGGAGAAAAAAAAGCATGTTTTGAGACATATGATGTAATAGTTTTCAGCTATATAAATATTAATTAATCACTTTATTTCATTGCACTGAGGATGCCGTTTTATCTATTGAAATTGTCGCCCGCAATTGCTTCTTCACTTCGTCCCACAACCCGTTAACAAAAGCAAACAGCTGCCACTTTTCACTTAGATTCCCAACTATGAGACTTAGCTTAGTCAGATAGGTTAAATATACATCGACCGATTCTCCGACGGCCAACCTCGTACGCCTTGAGCGAATCTACAGAAAAAGCTGAAGTCAGAGCTCTTTTTACCGCAAAATAATCCATTTTCCCATCTTTCGACAAGCTTTGATACACCGTAAACGCTCCCCCACACAAGAACAGTGCGATGAAATTCTCTATCGACTCGATTTTTTTGAAGCTTCGCAACCAGCTTCAACTTATGCACCCACTCGACGAAATCTCCAGCCCCATCGTATTGTCTGATCATCTCCCATAACTTCAGTGCCATGGCCGCTTTTAATAACATCACAATTTGAATGCAAACATTTATTGACAGCACAAACAGTTTCTTCACAACAATTTTCATTGGTCATCTTTCTTTGATTGATATAGTTTTTTGTTAATATATTCAAATCTAAAAAAACAATGAATGGGAAAGATTAATAATAAATTTTA
>MQRK01239389.1:22855-33232 GCA_001938485.1 Girardia tigrina | reverse complement strand
AAATATAATGATAAAATTTTTTTTTTTTGAAATTTTGCCCAATTTCTTTTTAATTTAAAATACTTGCCCACATTGCAGTTAGCACACACACCAATTTTAAAAATTAGAGGGAACGTTGTCCACTACCCAGATTTAAAATCATTATCAGTGCTCATTATGATATTCAGCAATTGCTTATATCTTTAATAAAGTGTTATAATCTCTCTGTGCACCCTACCGTTCTTGAGAATGTCTATTATCCAAATGTCTATTCCAAAGACGGTTTCTTTCCCGCAGACAAGACAGACCCGCGCTGGGAAGACGCGCGATGATTCCCTGTTCTAGAATCTTCTTTCGAATTCCATTGATCCTCCCGAACAACCTGATCTTGCTCTACCTACTCCAAATCTTCAGATACTTTACAAACTATTGAAATTAAATAAGTATTTCAATAGTATTTTTAAAAAAAATATCCATAATATTCAAACTCCACTACCCAGATTTAAAATCATTATCAGTGCTCATTATGATATTCAGCAATTGCTTATATCTTTATTAAAGTGTTATAATCTCTCTGTGCACCCTATCGTTCTTGAGAATGTCTATTATCTTTCGAAAAGGATCCTCAGTCTTATTATTACAACCGTTGAATTGAACCCCTCCATCTTCCCTGACGCTATGAGTCATTTGCGCGATCCTCCCGAACAGTCTGATCTTGATCCAAGGAAACTAAATGACAAACAATTTCAACTTCCTTCACAGTATTAACAATTTGGAAATTCAAATTATTCTGTGGATTTTATTTTCGTTAATATATAAATTAAAAATTAAGTCAAATCAACCAAGTCACTGATAACCACCTGATGACGAAATCTTTGTAAAATAATTCAATAAAAGTATAATACGAATCTTCAAATTAAAAGAAGCAAAGATTCCATCCCAGTTCATTACCAAAAATTAACGTTTCTAATATTTACAAATAAGAAAATCAAGAAAAAATAGAATCTCTATTGTACTATATTCTTTGTCAGAAATACAATAATTATTCGATCTATTAACAGTAAATTCAATTATTCAACTTCTTTAATATCTCATTTTTCTTTTATGTTATCCTATTAACTTTTTTTAACTGTCTGTTAAAACTTAATAGTTTAATATAATCTGTTTGATTAACATTCATTTATTATCGTTTATAGCTAAAAGTAGGTTCTCCTATCATTAAATTGTAGTTTGATCGGTTAGCCTACTTTTACAATATGGTTGCTTTTGTTGATCAAGCATAATATTTGTTTATAAAAAATTGTAAATTTTTAAGATTATTTAGAGGTCTTTTAGAGGTCTTGGATCTTTTATTTTTTGATTGTTATTTTTCAGTAGGAAATTTTCATGTGATTCTATATTGCGAATTTGAGTTGACATTACGAATGACATGGTTTTAACTGAATGTATTAATTGACTTAATTGTTCTGCAGCAATATACAAAAAATATATTATATACAAATAATATTTAATTTCGTTGCCAAAGGTAACTGGATATTGAATATTGATTTAATAAATACAAATAAAAAATAATTTTAGTTTCATTCGCAAGCTATATATCTGCCTAAAGCGATAAATAAAGGTTTGTTTCTTCTAACTAAATTTTTTCACCTATTTCATCACATTGTCTTTTCGAAACAACCTAATTTTTTGTAAAACCCAAGCAACACATAATCGGTTCTTAATTAAATTCTGTATCTTTTTGAAAATAATATCCCATCAGAAACTAATTACTTCTACACACGTAACGCAGTCGCTTTTTGTCTATTCCAAGAACACTTTTTTAGTCTCCAAATTGTATGTTTTTATTTTTATTTGATTTGTTCTACAAGTTTGTATGTTGTCTAAAATGATTTTATAAATATTATACTAAAATTTTGTGTATTTATTTATATAAGTTTAAAACTGATGTCCAAACTCATTAAAATTCTGCGACACAGGGCCGGCTCTAAGTGTAAAGAAAAGATGCGTCGCATACAGGCGCTTCAAAATAAGGGAGCTGTAATTTACTCAATTTTAAAAAACAATGAAAATAGCTGTAGAAGCTTAGTCAATCTTTCGTAAATTGCAACATAGGAAGATAATGTGATTTTTGTTGATTGCTGATAATGCAATTGTTATTATTATTCCGAAGTAAATTTTATGATTATTTATGAGTCTGTCATCAATAAGTTTAGAATCAGAGAAATCTTGCATTCAGTGCAGTTCCTTCCATGGTAAGCGTTACTTATTATATTTATACCATAAAAACTACTTACTAATGTCAATTTCTACGATAATTAGTTATAGTTTTGTCAATCAAATATTCAAGTGTGTACTTCATGATTTACTATTAGAGAGATATTTGCTTAAACTTTCGGTAAGTACTTTTTTAATTTATCGATGAAGTAAAATATTGTATAAAATGAAATATAGAAATAAAAATAAAAAACGAAGGGGTGAAAAAGAAGCTGAAAGAGAAGCTCTGAGAAACGGTTATAAATTTCTTTTAATAACAAATCCGAATCGCAGCCTTCAACTTTAATATTTACAGAAACAATAACAAATAATCAAGAAAATAAAAATAAAACAGCTGCAGTGATATCTTCTATACTGTACCTTTCAACTTCAACAAGAGGTATTGATGATAAATCCAATTCGACAACGATAATGGGATATTCAGAAGCAAATTTTTTAACAACACATACATAAACGATGAATTAGAATTTCTTTTATCTTGACACTATGTATATTTTAATGTAAACTGTAGTAACCCATTCGCTAACAGATATATAAATTATATATAATAAATTGTATACATGAATTATATATAAGGTAAATTATAAATATAAAATTAGAATCAAAAAATTGAAAAATCAATAAAAAATATATTGATTAAAAAGAATTAAAAATTATGAATCAGAATTAAAGAATCTTAGCAACCAAACAATCCCTAGCTATTCCATCAAAACTCTCAAATCCTTTTCAAAAGACTTTTCAACTATTTTTAATGATTTTAAAATATTAAAGCCGATCCTTGGACACGCGAAACACAAAGAGAATTATTAAGGCTTTCCTTCTTGATAAAAAACATCAGTAAAATCATTCCCGATATTCAGAATATCACGATTATTTCGGATACCTCAGCGAAGATATTACAATTTATAAAGATACAGCGCAGTTGGAGAAATTAGAGATTTTCAAAGTATGTCTCGTATATTGATATAGTTTTGCTCTTTTATAGTACTTCATTTACCTCTTTTTTATATTATTTTATTAAAATCAACCTTAGTAAAATCTTCATTGTTATTATATCGTAAAATCCTTAATCGCTATTATCAAAATATTTACATTCAAGGGTTAACCAGTTATTCGTGATCTTTCTAAAATCACCACCTTTAACTAAGTCTCTTAAATCTTATTGTGTGAATTCAATTGTATTTAATTGTAAATTTAAGAAAATTTAAAACCAATTCTGTATTTGTTTTTGATTATTCTCTTTCAAAAAATAATTTAATACATTCACAAATATCAACCCTAGCAGAAGTGACATTTATATCATATATTGTAAATATTATAAAAACAATAGTTTTTTATTAAATTAAGGAAACCATATGGATTATATTACATTGTGATTGAATTTTTTAGATTCTTTGTATTGCATTTCAAAAGTTAATACAATAAAACACATCTAAAATATTATAAATTTTATGTCGATTTTCAAGTATTTCAAATTATTTCTGATAATTATCGTAGCTTTACTTATTTATAAATAATAGTTAAATTTTGAAACAATTAGAGTGATTAATTATTTTATTTATTATAAATTAATTGTTAGTGTCCATACTGGTTACAGTATGTGAGGATAATTAACTTGTTATGTATATTAAATAATCATGTTGCATGTATATTATATAATTATTTTAAAGATGCAGGTTAATATTATGAAATTCCTGCTTTGTTTAACGAATTCTAGTTTAGCAATATTTTGAATTTGAATTAATTATTGAAAGCCTGTTTTTGTGTGATTGAAAATGGAAAACCCTTACAACTAGAAAAAGGGTATATAGTTTATATATTTTTTCTATTTAGACTGTTTTCTTTCAATTAAAAATATTTTTATTTTAGGAAGTCGGTTCAATATCTTTATTCAAATCAATCAAAGCATAGTATTTTTGTTTAAAATATAATTACTTTACCAGTAAAGTACCTCTATATATACATTAGTGACCACGTCTTAGAACAAAACCAGATTGTTGTGACGTAACAATATGTATGTCTGTAATAGTATGATGCGTTTGTTGTATGTGTATGAAAGTTAATTTTAAATAATTTATATTATTGATTAAATATTAATTTTAGCATTAATTGCAATATGGTTGTTATTTAAATAAATTTTCCTGTTTTCTTGCTATTTAACACATATACAGCTTTTAGAGGTTTATTTTGCATTGAAAAGCGACAATGTACATAAATTAACTGTGACTAATTGTTTGTTTTACTGCATTAATAATTATTTAGAATGCCTTGCGCGTTATTCAAATATTTATTGGTGTTATTATTTCAATTTAAAGCGTGTAGAATACCGATAGTAATTTTATTGTTTTTCGAGCAAAATGGCTAAGAAACCTGTTATTTAATTGGAGATTAGAGGTCAGATGGTAGTGCTTAAGCAAGAAGGTTATACTTTACGACAAATTGCTTCCAGGATTGGATGCAGTTTATGTGCAGTGTCCTTTAATTTGAAAATATTTGCTTAAGATGCGACTGTTGCAACAAAGAAAAGATGTTGGAGACCTTCAGAGTTATACACCATTTGTAAGGAGACCAGTTGGTCAAATATTTAACACACGGTATACAAACCCTACTGTTAGACATCCATCTTCCTGCATGATATGGGGTGCCTTTTCTGCTTTTGGCCGAGGTCTCATGTGGTTTCTACCTCCAAGAACAACCATAAATGTCACTACTTACAAAGAGGCTTTGAAAAATAGACTGACGCTATTTATGCAAATTCATAATTGTGATAATTTTCAGCAGCAAATTTATGCCACATGCCACCTGGCAAAGATTGTGAAACAGTGGTTTAGGGAAAATAGGATTGATGTCTTGCACTGGCCTGGAAACAGCCCAGTCCTCAATCTTATTAAGAATCTTTGGACCATATTAAAGAAAAAAGTGTATATTAGAAGACCCACTAATTTGAAAGACTTACAAAATGCAATAAAATCAGTCTGGTGTTTAGACGTCACTAAGGCACTTTGCCAAAATCTAACAAATTCTATGCCGAACAGAATCCAACAGGTTTTGAAGAACCACGGCAGGTCAACTAAATATTAATCATGCAGAGACAGCTTTGTATAATAGTGCTTTAATGTTTTGTATCAATTACTATCATATTTTAATAAATGTTTTGCTTGTATAATGTTTGTAACAATAAATTTGGTATTTATGTACTGTTCGGGATTCAAGATTATTTTTATTATACAGTATGATTCATAAGTCTGTTCACCCCCTCATATTTTGATTTCTTATTTTCTAACTAAAAATTTGACGTCATATTAATTTTGTTAATTTTTTTAAATATAGTTTTTTTATGCTACTCATTTGAATTTATGTGTTAAATATTGAAATTTTCACTAATGACTTATTTTTTTTTAAATTTTAGATAAATGCCAAGAGTATTTAGTGAATTTGAGAGTGGAATTATTGTTGCGCTTAAAAATGAAGGAAGTACATGGAATCAAATAAAGGTCGAACTATTTACAAGATATAATAGAAATATTTGAAAACGTGGAATGCAAAATATATGGGCAATTTAAAAACAGGAGAAGTGAAAGATCAGCAGAAAGGAGGCAGACCTCATAAACTATGTACCAGATCAAAAAGAGTGATTAAACGCATAAGTCGTTTAAACAATGATATTTCCACGTTAAATATTACAAGGATATTTAATTCTATTTATATATTCTATATTTGTATTGTTATCTATATCATTCGTGATTTGATTCGTCTCCCTCCATAAAAAAATCTAACTTGAATGACAATCGGTGATAATGTTATTCATTGTTATTTTTTTCTATATATTGTAAAAAATATTAAAAGTTAAAAACTGATTAAATTTGTTGTTGTAAAAATTATTATCCTAGTTGAAAATTATTGTCGGTTTTTTTTCGTAATTTGTGATTTTGTTTGAATAATCAGATGTGATTTTTTTGAATAATTGAAATAAATTGATGAAATTTGAATGGAACTTTTACCTCATTCCCAAAAGTTGTGTTCTACTTCTCCCAGTTTACCGTAGCTTATATCCAATATTGATGAGTACACCACAAAATAGTTTAATCTATACCCTATATTAGCGACATTCCATATAAATTCTTCCCCCTAATAAAACGCTTTATGAAGGGAGATATAAGAGCGATAAAAATATTGAAATGGGTTTTGGTATGACGCTTTTTTCAAATATTTTATTCTTATCCTGATTAAAAAAATACATCGTTTGTATTACAGGATGACACGAGAATACTAGGCATAAAAACTACTTGCGATCGAAGAAGCAAGGCGGATATATTATTTGGCCAGACCACATAATTAATCAAGAAACAGCGGAAAAGAAGAGAAGTGCAAAGAAAAGTCTGTGTGAATACTGCGAACTCTTTCAGACACATGGGGATAATGTGTTGGTATACATATGCTAAAAGGGTCCTTATACAGGCATTCCGAGAAGGGTAGTTTCATTTGGTGAAAAAGAGCCAGTTTTGAAGGCTTGCCATGGCGATTTGGGTCATTTTCGTCAAAGTAAACTGTGATTATGCAATAAATTCGAAATAAGACGATTTTTAATGGCTGATGTATTTCATTTCAGACAAAATTAAATAGCTCCACAGTTCTAATAGACCAGGATCACAGAGAACGCATCAAACTACTTGACAGGATTTTTCATCTGTCAGTGCCAAATGCCTATTAAAAGAGGTTCAGCAACCCTTCACTGTATTACTGTCTCTGATGAAGTTTTCTCGCAGGTTGGAGCTGATTTAATAGGACGCTTGACAGAGACTAATCACTGAAATAGTTATATCATTGTCATTTGTGACTATTTATCAAAATTCGTGATTACCGTGCCAATTTTAACAACATGGTCTATTTTGAAAACAGACATTGTTGTCCACTCTGTATATGGTTGTGATGATAAAAAGTGGCTGTTGTATCGTGCATCGTTTTCTCTTGATAATGTTTGCACACAGTGACGAACATTTTGAGCTCATTCTTACTTGTAAATAAAAAGAAGTGTTCGAATTTTATGTGCATTGTTATTTGTAGATTATTTTGTTTCTATTTGATTGAAGATTACATTTTAATGATTGGGAAAAATTTTAGTGGGGGAGTAAATTTCATAAAATATTTTGTGACATGGGAGTAAATCATTTAAAAAATTTCGTTGGTTGGAGGAAATTTTATTTCACATCGGCTTACAAATTTGAAATTTAAAAATTTATATTGAAATTTTTATGCAAGAAATTTCCTTATCAGGAACAAAATCAACGCTAATGCGTTATACAACTTCGTGAATTTAAAAAAGAAATCAAATTATAAATAAAACCAAGTCAGCTCATAAAAATTCCAAATCTTTTAGTTTGGAATAAGTGACTGTTGACTTAAATCAACTAATTAACTACAAATTAACTACACTGTTGACGAAAGGATTTACGCATTGGTGAGGGTTCACAATTAAAATTTCGATAACGTTTTACATAAATTATATTAAATAATTATCATATTTTAATTCTATATATTTAAAATCTTTATTGTTATTATAAATAAATTACTAATCTTATTATCATAATTAAAAAAATGGACCTTCTGGACGGTTGCTCAATGTGCGGTCAATATTTATAATTCACATTAAGGTTAAATTTTCATTTTGTACAATTGTTGTATATAAATTAAATAAACGTATTAAACTAATTGTCTTGTTGTTTTAATTAATTGTTGTTTGGAATTATTTTCTAATAATTTTTATAACAGTTTTATACCTTTAAAAGTTTAATATCTGAACTTCAGAGATTTCAACTTCAGTTGACTTCTCTTGTTAAGCTACAATATCGAGATTGTAATAAAGATTTCCAATATATTTGTGTTATTGATAATTGATAAACTAATTTTTAGAATTGTTAATTGATTTGTTAAATTGAAGGAAGGAGTTCTAAATTTATAAGAGTACAAATTAAGTGAAGGTTTTTATAAAAAATCTTCTTTGTTAATCCACAATCGGGTGAAGGAAATAAAACCTCTTCTACTCAGTGTTTTAACAAAAGCGATAAATTTTGTGAAAATTTGACGAATAAAGGAACAGTTCAAAGCGAAGTCGTCTTTTATGAATATTGAAATCGATTATTTGATCAATAAATCAATTGAATAGCAATAAATCTGATTTGAATAGCAAATTAATATAAAATCAGATAATTTTGTAAATAAACGATTGATCAGCTTATGTTGTTAATATTGTTAATATACCTAAAATACTGCTATACTCTTGTTTGATACTGAAAGACATGTAATAATTGTGAATTAGCAAAATAATGACCGTTTGAATAATAAAGGGAGAAATGTCTCGGAAAGAGAGCGATAAGTACCCAGATATTGAGCAATGAAGCTCCTACAAGGGCATTCTGACCGATGAGTCGTTTGAACGCCTGAAGAACGTGATGGATTGGCCTTGTCAGATGCAAAGCTTGCTTGTGCACACGAATTATGTGGCCAACTATACGATAACAAGTTAATTCTAGATCACCTAAACTCTTAATAGCAATGTCGATCACTTGGACTTGTCTAACAAGCTCTAGGCGATCTACAAATCTAGAAAGTCACATCTAAATTTGAAAATTCATGTTGTGGTGATGCCGATATCGAATTGTAATTAGTTCATTTCGCCAAATTTGACAGTTTCAATGTTTGCTGCCGGTAAGGATTAATTCATCCCTGTCATTTTCCCACTGCCAACGAAATACATCCTACCAATGCATCTACGTCGCAACTGTGCAGCTGCGTACACTTTTTCATCAGAAGACTTCCAATTTAGAACGAATGTGTTAAATTTAATAAATAATTATTGTAGTGATACTTTTTCTTTGTTCACTATTTTGAGAAAAATAATATTTTTTAGGCACAAAAACACATTTATAGTAATCAAAATATATTTTACTCTTAATCTTAACCATTAACCCTAGATATTTTTTTGATAACTCTTATATTTCCCTCCTACGAAGAAAATATTTTTTTCAGTTTCTGTTATACCAATATTTTTAAAATTATAAATCATTATTTTTCATAAAAAAGATCGAAAAATGTTTTTATATAAAAAATTGTTATAAGTAATACTTGCTGCGCCGGTAGAATAAGTTCTTCTCGAATCCAAAGTAATCCGGTGTTGTGTTACAACAGTGACACAAAATATCACTCACACAAAATCACTAGATTCAATAACGTTTTTAATACTAAGACATTTTAATTTATTGAAATCCTTAAAAATATTTCTTAATTCATTATCATTACCTATAAATATAAATTATTATTTTTGCTTTTAAAAATTATCATAGATCAAATTTGATAAAATAGAAGAATATGTTTTTTTAATAATTTATAATAATTCAAATAGAACTTACTCGATACGGTAAAAAAATTATACTGATCAAGTATATTACTTTTTAAAAATTTATTTTCATGAAAAGTAAAAATAAATCATTTAAAAAATACAAACTATTTAGAACACTGAAATCCGATTTAAAGCATTTATGTTTAAAAAAATTTTCTAAGTTTTAGGATTACGAAAAACCCTCAAAAATAATTGGACGTAAAATACAGTTCTGACCTCCACTAAAATTGATAGTTACATCAATATTTGAATTCATTGATAAAAGAGTAATTAAGATAAGCAACTGTTCTGGATTAACTTCAAAATGAAAGTTTTTAAAAGATAATTAAAAAATGTTTTAAGAATTAAATATTTATCCAAAGATTTAGTTGAATTGTGAAATTGGTGTAAAAATACAAATGTATCTTCGAATTTTTTAGTTGTATGCAACTAGGATTTCGAATAAAGTTAAGATGAATTCAGTAGTGATAATTAATTGATCATATGGGGATTTAATTATATGGGCATCGAGAAACTATTATGACTTTACAATGATTACTCGATTACAATTTATAGTGACCACATTTAATCACGCATCGATCATAAACCTTTTCGCAAATATTATATTATATATATATATATATATATATATATATATATATATTAGGGATAAAAACAAGACGACGCGTTTCGAGATAATAAAAATCCCATCATCAGGTCACAAATTACACTACGCAAGTACACTA
>MQRK01239389.1:0-21759 GCA_001938485.1 Girardia tigrina | reverse complement strand
TGTGACCTGATGATGGGATTTTTATTATCTCGAAACGCGTCGTCTTGTTTTTATCCCTATTATATAGATTTTACTTTGCAATGTATATATATATATATATATATATATATATATATTAAAAAAATCAAAATCAAAATTAATAAATTTTAAATTCAATTAATTTTATCAATTGATAAATTTTATGTCTAAAAAAATCTTATTTTTTAATATACAAAAATAGGAAGTGAATCGAAAACAACGGAACAAAATCATAAATGTATATTTTTTTGTTGTTGTTTAGATATTAAAATTTTCATGAACGATTTAAAAAGCGTGTTTATTTCGGTATGTATATTTTTTTCTCTATTACGATGCTCTCTTATAATAACATTAATAGATGTTCGCATTTTGTCGATTGGGAAGTCGATAATAAATTACCGGTTGAGAATCGCTCGATCATTGGGAGAACGGGGGCGAGCGGATTAGATGGCAACCCAATTATTCCTATTGAAGTGCCATCTAGATTCGGTAATACCATTATTACTGGTTGGTACTGGGGAATTTTACAGAAACCAGCCGTTGCAAGGGGATACAGAGTTACTCGAGATACGTCCACAAACAACTAAAGTGTGATCACGTCTCAAACACGGATCACAACACCATTTTTCGAAGATTTCACTGGAATCGCTAAGACATTCCTATTTATATAAACCAATCAGATGTTGAGTTTCGAACCCCTCTTTGAGATATGTTTATTGCTATGTCCAATTCAGATGGAAGAAATAAAAGAACTTATATCTGGTTTTGATGTCTGCTAACGTCCAAGAAATGATGAATATTTATTCTGTGAATGATTTTGGAGAGGTCAAATCAGTCCTTGGTCATAAAGAATTCGATTTTTTGTCCGACTATGTGAATTCATCAAATTCGGACAACCTAAAGGGAAGCATCTCAATCGGCCCAGGTGCTATCAAATCCCCCTTTATGCCTTAGTCCTGTACAATATTAAAGATAACTTCGTCGACTTCTATTATTTAAATATTTTATTTATCCTTCAAAAATTCTAAAATTTTACAAGAAAAATATTTATTTTTATCTTTATTTTTAAATCATAATTATCCTACTTTAATTTTAAAACATTAAATTTTAACTTCAAAATTAAATTAACTCCAACCTCAATTCTTTCAAAAAATTGAAACAGTAATATTAGAGCCGACGCCTGAATGGTGGGACGAATCAAGTGCTACGAATAAACGTCGAACCTGATCCACTTATTTATTTTAAGTTTTAAATGGGGATCACAAAGAATAGAAAGTAGAGTTGTTAGTAAGTAAACAAAAATCAAGGATGATTAACACTTATGATAAAACTATTTAAAACCGTATTTATTGATTATAAAGAGATTTGCAATCTATTCGAAGATACATCTGGCGTACTTTATAAATTTAGATAAATTTATCTACGACTTGATAGTCACTGAGTGACTTGTACAGCGCCGTTTCAACGCTCCATCATCGCGACTGTCTGTCTTCGACTGGGGAAACTGAGAAACAGAAAAATTCTTGCTCCATTAATTAATTGAATCTGCTGCATTCTTTTCTCAGTTGAAGAAAAAGCGATCAATACACCTAGGTCAATGTTATAGTCATGAACATTCTTTTTCTGTCGCTAGTGGCGATGCACCTTACTCAAACTGATTCACAATCCGAGTAACAATTTTATCAAAATTTTGATTGGATAAAATACAATTGTTAATCATTTGGCTTAGAACGCCGCCTCTGTCTGCTTCCCCAATCCGAAATAAATGATGAATGAACGTTGCGATTAGAACCACCAACTCTGCCAGAAATGTTGTGGATTATATGAAACATATTCAAATATATAGAACATAGATGAACCAATTTTATCGTCCACATACTGCAAATTTGATTTGATTACTAAACTTGCAGCTGGAATTAGAAACTATCAATCATCAACAGCATTTACCGGACCTTTCTCTGATCTTGATCCAAGGAAACTAAATGACAAACAATTTCAACTTCCTTCACAGTTTGGAAATTCAAATTATTCTGTGGATTTTATTTTCGTTAATATATAAATTAAAAATTAAGTCAAATCAACCAAGTCACTGATAACCACCTGATGACGAAATCTTTGTAAAATAATTCAATAAAAGTATAATACGAATCTTCAAATTAAAAGAAGCAAAGATTCCATCCCAGTTCATTACCAAAAATTAACGTTTCTAATATTTACAAATAAGAAAATCAAGAAAAAATAGAATCTCTATTGTACTATATTCTTTGTCAGAAATACAATAATTATTCGATCTATTAACAGTAAATTCAATTATTCAACTTCTTTAATATCTCATTTTTCTTATGTGTTATCCTATTAACTTTTTTTAACTGTCTGTTAAAACTTAATAGTTTAATATAATCTGTTTGATTAGCATTCATTTATTATCGTTTATAGCTAAAAGTAGGTTCTCCTATCATTAAATTGTAGTTTGATCGGTTAGCCTACTTTTACAATATGGTTGCTTTTGTTGATCAAGCATGATATTTTTTTGTTTTTTTTGCTCTTTCATAGTGCTTCATTTACCTCTTCTTTATATTATTTTATTAAATTCAACCTTAGTAAAATCTTCATTGTTATTATATCGTAAAATCCTTAATCGCTATTATCAAAATATTTACATTCAAGGGTTAACCAGTTATTCGTGATCTTTCTAAAATCACCACCTTTAACTAAGTCTCTTAAATCTTATTGTGTGAATTCAATTGTATTTAATTGTAAATTTAAGAAAATTTAAAACCAATTCTGTATTTGTTTTTGATTATTCTCTTTCAAAAAATAATTTAATACATTCACAAATATCAACCCTAGCAGAAGTGACATTTATATCATATATTGTAAATATTATAAAAACAATAGTTTTTTATTAAATTAAGGAAACCATATGGATTATATTACATTGTGATTGAATTTTTTAGATTCTTTGTATTGCATTTCAAAAGTTAATACAATAAAACACATCTAAAATATTATAAATTTTATGTCGATTTTCAAGTATTTCAAATTATTTCTGATAATTATCGTAGCTTTACTTATTTATAAATAATAGTTAAATTTTGAAACAATTAGAGTGATTAATTATTTTATTTATTATAAATTAATTGTTAGTGTCCATACTGGTTACAGTATGTGAGGATAATTAACTTGTTATGTATATTAAATAATCATGTTGCATGTATATTATAATTCGAAATAAATGATGAATCAACGTTGTGATTAGAACCACCAACTCTGCCAGAAATGTTGTGGATTATATGAAACATATTCAAATATATAGAACATAGATGAACCAATTTTAACGTCCACACACTGCAAATTTGATTTGATTACTAAACTTGCAGCTGGAATTAGAAACTATCAATCATCAACAGCATTTACCGGACCTTTCTCTGTCTAACTACTATTTCTCTCAGAATTTACACAACTTCTTAGAAGGAAAGATATTCAATTTATAATTGACTGTAGAAAATGCCTTCCGCTATTTCGTTGGCTCTCGTTTACCAGACTTCTTGGCTGCAAATAAAATTACAAAGTGTATTGGTGCTACAGGAACTAACATTGAATAATTGTAATGGCTCTTGTAAGAAATATAATATCATTTTTTAAATCAAATCTAAGCATTTCATACTTAATAACCTAATACACCAGTTCTCATTTCTATATGTCAGTTACTCAATTAGAATTGGCAATGGCATGTGTAATTATGTAATATTCTGGATTATACGCACGTAAAAATAAGATTATTTAATGTAATTGTAAATATAAAAATATTATTTCACATTAAAAAATATTTGTATAATTGTGATTTAATTAATTCGAATTTTAGTAATATTTTTTAATACATTTGGATTAAATACTACTAATTATATTCAAAACAAATTTTTAAATTGCTTTAAAAATTTAATAAAAAAATAAATTTAAATAAAAAAGAAACAATAAATTAAAATCAACAGTAAATTTTGTACTATATAAATAAAAGAATATGCAGTATCCTAATAGGACTCATTTTTGCTTTGTGTGTGGCTTGTATGTGCCTGAAAAGCATATATAATATAAGACGATGTGTTGTTAGTGGATTTGAAGGTTATTTTGTAGTAGTGTATGTGTCAAATTTGTGGTATGTTCCTGAAGTGGTTTGTGAATTATTATCGTGGCTTAACAGAATGGATAACTAATAAATCAGCAAAACATCATCTTAAATACATTCAACCGTTTATTTGGCTACCACGTACTGAACATTCGCCTGATGCTTGTTATTTTTATTTATCGTATCCAAAAACTGTTGGTTACAAATACAATCAATATGAAAGAAACGAATATGCTGATGTAGAATCTGTTATTCTGACTAGAGTACGTTCTACAGAAAATCCAACTGCTTCTCATAAGAAAGATACGCAGAAGAACATAAATTTGGAATTGAAATATGTACCTTGAACATTGGTTAATGTTTCATCAAGTATGCAACACCTAGTGAATTAGGTTACAAAATACCACATTTTGTAACACAAGATTTTAATGACCTAATTCGTGATTTACGTATAACAAATGAAATATTAAAAGTAGATGTTTCCCGTTTAAAACAGTTGAATTTAGTAACAGATTATTTAAAAGTAACCGCAGGACGTAATAGAGGTCACATATATTTTAATTTACATGAAGATTCTGGAGAAAAACTAGCTTATTGTAATGATATTAATGGATTGTATCAACAAATTGGACATCGTTATATTCAAAGTAAATTGTATCTATTCATTGATTCGTCTATAAAAAGTCTCAAGGGAGTTTATTACATAACGGAAATAAATATCCATCAGTTCCAGTAAATTACGCTACAGATGTGATAGAAAACTGTGAGAATATGAAATCAATACTTGATTTAATTAAGTACAATCAGCATAAATGGATGATTTATTGTGATCTCAAAGTTGTAGCAATCCTTACTGTGTTAAAAAGGGATTTTCTAAGCACCAATGTTTTGTGTGTGTTTGGGAAGGTCGTCAATGAGTTGCATTATACTGGCTACAAATGGGATGCACATAAATTTTCAATAAAGTCAGTTTAGTATCGATCACGTACCATTGATTGACTCGAAAAAAGTAATTTTACCACCATTACATATAAAACTTGGCAGTTTTTAGGCCAGTTTCGTAGGCCAGTTGGGTGTAGATTTCAGGTGAAGTACACCTTACCAAGTGTGAAACATTCTCTGTCATGCATGGTATGGAATGGTTTTTCAGCTTTGGGAAAGGGATCCTTGCACTTTATTCCCAAGGGAGAAATGATGTACACATAATTAGGGTGTTAAGTGAACTCAATAAGCGTTTACAATTTTTAGGGTTTATTTTACTTTGCAGAATGAAATTATTTAATTTATTTTATTGATGACTTTATTTCAACTTCTTCCATCAAAATCAGGAGCGCCCGCCTAATTAAGAGCCTCCCGAAAGCGATGGAAGAATACGTCATAAAGTGAAAAATAATAAAGACTAGAAATGTTTTATGCGGCAAGCCACCATTGAAAAAATTTATATTAAAAAATTGCTCAGTTCTTCAAATCAGATTCCTATGGAGCACGTTGTAGACGCTTTAAAGCAGCATCCTATTCGAGGCGAGCGCGATCTATCCCTTGAGACTCATGAGCGCTTCGAAACTGAAGGCGCTCAGCCTCCTTAAACTTTTTTGCTGATTGTTCTTGGGCATCTTGGGAAATTTGTAATCGACGCTTAGCTTGCCTTTAAGCAGCCAAATGACGTTTACGCTCTTTAGACGTGTCGTTGTCCATGGTATTAGCTATGGTCGGTTTTGAATATGGGTGTTGATGAGAAAGAAATTTAAGATTTTTGATATCATTTAAATTGATATCCAAACGGAGATTATATTTTAATATAAAATTCCTTATACTTTTTTATTTCATCTAGTATCCATATTCTGTATTGATTTTAAGTAGTATTTTGTGTTCATCTTCTTTCTGGCAATAACACGGCGTTATATTCTGTTTTTATTTTCTACTTAGTTTCTTTTCGTAGTTAATTATAAATGCATGTATTTATTTGGTTGTTGGTATCGATTTTATTAGTTTTCTGTGGTTTAGGTGTTGGCAACAGTTTAGTGGGTATTAATGGCTTTTTGGTTTTTAAATGATATTCTTATTTGGTTATTCAGTCGTTTCTGATTCCAGTGTTTTGATTGATGGGTTGAGCGTGATTTACAGATAGACAATTTGCAGTTTTTAATTTTTAAATTTGTGGTTCTTCAATTTTTCAATTTTAATTTTCTTTTTTTATTTAAATTGTATTATCTACTAATTATTGTAAGTAGATGATGAAGGAACGCGACGTACAGACAGACATTTAAGACAAATATTATAGGTCATGCACAATGTAAATGATAATAGTAACAACAATAATAATTATGATAATTATGATACTTATAATTATTTTATTAGAAACTATTAATAAAATAATTATAAGTGTCGTAATTTTCACATATATATACGTCAAAAGCAGATCAAAGCAACAACATAAAGAGCAAATCAAGACAATAAAGATTAGCAATTCTCCTTCAAGATTCATTGTAGAATTTAATGGTAATGTCGATTGGAATTCGGTAAGGAAGATGATAGAAAAGATATACATCACAATAATCAGGAAAAATTGAAATAATTTGTGAAATTTATGAAAACAATTTTAACACATCTGTAAGAAAAGCAGCTGAGAAAGTTGAATATAGTTATAAAATATTGCACAATGTTCAAAGGAAAAATTTTAAACTTTACCCATACAAGATTCAAATGCTTCGTCATCTGCATAAGGGAAATTTTACTGAAAGAATGACAATGTGTGAGATTAATTAATCAGATCGACAACGGTTCATCCTTTCTGATGAAGCAACGTTTCACTTTTGTTAATCAACATAAATGTAGAATTCTTGGCACCGAATCTCTTGACGATATTATTCCACAATCTTACTCCAGTCCAAATGTGACTTTTTGGATGGGTGTTTCCATGTCACGTGTTTATGGTTCATTCTTTTTTCACGAAAACGTCAATGGCAAAATTAATTTACACATGCTCAAATCTTGTCTTATAAGAAATTTTACATTTTTTGTAAATTCTTCTTCCATCTCAGTGTTGGGTTCTTGATCAATAATTGAAGTCATAAGAACGCAAACTTTATTTCTATTACAGTTAATAATAATTTACATAATCAAACAAATTTCTTGTAAAATTCAATTAATTTTATCAAAATCAATCTATTAAATTGTTCTTCCAATCCAATTTGTCAAATTTAATAAATTTTAAATTTTAAAACTTTAAATTAATAAAATTAATTTTTAAATTATAACTAAAAATTTTTATAAAATTTTATCTTGAAACTAATTAATTTAAATTTACCGTAAGCCTTTTATTTAAAAAATTGTTTCCTAAAATATTATAAAGTTTAATATTTTTATTATTTATTTTAAAATCCTTATTTCAAAACTTTATTAAAATATATCAATTGTTGTGACTGTAAACATATTTTTAGTTTTATATAAGTATTTAATTTTTTATGGTTTTCTTTATAATATCACTTTTAATTTTAAAACGTTTTGTATTTATTTAACTTTTTAAACTTTCAAATTAAAAAAATAATAAACTATTTTGGCGAAATGCAATTTTAAACTGACTCCTCATAACTACAAATTAATAATTCGCAATATCGCAAATTTATTCGAATTTTAAAATATTATTAACGTGCTAATTTTACTAATATATTTTTGTAAAATGTTTTTAATTAATTTAAACTTCCTGGATTTTTTCATTTTGATCTAAGTCTTAAACTTGAATTAATTACGTTTGCATTTATTAAACTTTAAACTTATAACAGTTATTTTAATAATATTTCATATAGCACTTATTCTGATTCCAACCATTTTAATTTTAAATTTTAAAATAATAATTATTCCTAATATCTTTTATTTGTAATTTTTTATGTTCGATTAACTTTTAATTTTTATATTAAATTGTAAGATAGCTTCAAATACAATTTGTTTTTATGTGATTAAATCTGAATTTTAAATATTGATAACTTCTGGAATTGTAAAAAAAGTATTATAAAATTTTTATACATTATTGTAGTGACCTACCTTATATATATATATATATATATATATATATATATATATAAATTAATAATATAAAAATCAATATCACTAGTGATATAAAATTAATAATGACTAAATCTTAAATGTAAAAGAAATTGATTTTTTTCTATCTGAAGATAATTATATAATATTCTTGGATTGTATATTATCGTATATATTATATTATTGTATATTATTATATTGTATTATTCACGAACTTTCGTCGCCAAACAAATCCAAAAGATTCTATTAATTCACAACCCATCATAGCTAGAAAAATCCAAGTAATCTTATTTGATCGTCGCCCCTCATTTCCAATCCGCAAACCAAAAACAACAAATCGAAATGCGTGAAAAACCATTTAACACAACTGAATGTTTTCAGCGCGAATCAAAACAAATCAATTGTATTCCGTTTTCGATTTTTACAAGAGACTGAAGTAATCACATTCGATTTCATTCTTTTTTAAAATTCTGTTATCGTATTTACTTAAAAAAATTTAAATGTAATTAGAATGAGACAATATATACAATTGTATACTTATTTTTCTAATATATTTTGGAAAAACGAAATTACCCACTTTAGTGTAATAATTAGTTTAATAGGGCTGTAAATACAAAAAAAATCATCCCAATCAGCAATTATATTTGTTAGTTTTTAATATTTTGTAATAGAAATACACAAAGTCCATACAATTTAACTGGTTGAGAACAGAAAATATAAATTTATTCAATGAATTCATTCTATGAAATCAAATTAATAATTTTCAGAAATATGACGATAAAAATACATTGAAAGACAAAAAAACTATCATGATATAAATAATAAAAATCTCACTTGAATCATCCGATTTTTATGCGCAAATATTCGTCCCAAAATGGCGTGATTTAATCGAAAGTAAATTCAAATTGTAATTTATTTTGACAATATTTAAACAACTGAATTTTGTAAATGGAAACAAAATTACATAATAATTATAATTTTCAAAATGCAGAATTTATTTTTGGTTTTGTTCTCTAGTATTTTTTGTCATTAGTTAATTGTAATTTATTTTAGTTACATTCTAAATGTTAAGTTACATTGAAATGTTGACAAGTTATGTTGTTGAAATATAAATGAATCAGATCTGTAATTAATTAATTCGTTTATTCAAATCAAATAATAATTTTCAGAAATATTCCGTTAAAAATATATCTTTTTCCAGTGACTAAGAGGATTTGTACCTAATAATTTAGAAAATAAAGTATGTCTTATTTATAAAAATCACTGTTTAAGCAAGTTGTCTATGCAAATTATTTTATTTTTTCATGTGAAGTAAGTAAAGGATTTTTATTCGTTTTCTTTAGATTTGAGAGGAACACATGATAGATGGGGAAACAAATATATTTTAATTAGGTAAATGGTTTATTAGCATGTTTCTCTTTGAATTTTTTAAAATATATATAAAATTAAAAAGGCGATATTTGCGTCCCGCACACAAATAACAAATATGTGATGAAATCTGCTTGGTGTGTTTGGGAAAATCTAAAGGCATTGTCCATAACTGAACAATTTAGGGTCACTCTTCCTAACAATTTCGATTCTGAACCACAAATCAAAGATTACGATGATCCATTCATTAATTTTACACCTCACAACTTCACATCCCACTCTGTGAAGCGCCTCTCAATCATCTGCATCTGCAAGCAATGCAAGATCATGAGCGCCTTCGGGTTTGTGAAACTTATGTCATATATAATGTTTGATAGGTTATTTCAGTGTTTAGAATGAATAATTATGTTGATTTCTTTTAATTACTTAAATACCATTTTATTTACAACATGCATAAAATTCGATGTACGTAAATATGACAATATTTGCACAACTATTTTTCATAAGATAGACTTAAATTAGAATACTCCTTGGTTTATTACAACTATATAGTTGCAGTGTTTATTCACTTTAGTATTCGAATAAAAGAAAAAAATGTCGATTATACATTCGAGGATTTTAATTTATGTGAAAAGCGAAGTTAGGAATTCGTTACGTAACATTAGAAAAAAAAATTAGGCATTCTTATAAAAATTGTGGAATAAATTAACATTAAGAAATTATCACTAACCACTGTTTTTTTGTGATTGTTTTTTTGTGAAACAATCAATCACCACTGCGAGAGCTTATGCAGACGGTTTCATCCCTGCATCAAAGGTATTCACATAGAAGCGCAGGCTGTTTCTGCTTAAAGACTTCGCGTTGATACAGCCGGAATCGCAGAACGGGATTTTAAACCAGGAAACGACAGTCGGGAAGGAGTTAATGATTGGGGGATGAAATTTTTGTCAAACCAGCTACCCCATACACTTGCATATCGCAATGGAAGCATGCAATAGTAGGTTGACCGTTAATTGTACAATGACGACCATGAATCCGAAAACTCACCAATCATAGCCTAACCCGCCCATCAATCAAGTCGAAAAAGTTCCATTTCAACTCCATCTCAAGTTACCAAGAAACAGAATCAAAACAGCCCAATTCCAATTCAATCAACCTCTTGATTAAGCATCAAGAGACCATCACACCCGGTCCCTAGAGTCAATCCTTTTACCGAAGGTACAGATCTAATTTGCTGACTTACCTTACCTACATTGTTCTAAGACTATAGGCTGCTCACCTTGGAGACTTGCTGTGGATATCGGTACGGCTTGAAACGAAATTTATAACTGCTCCCTCAGATTTTCAAGGGCCACCAGGGGCGCTTCGGACACCACAAGAACCGCGGTGCTTGGATTAAGTTTAAATAAATGGCATGCCGTAACACATTAGTCACTTAAAACGGGCTTACACAACAATGACCCAGATCCAGTGGCCTCAGGGAAGAAACGAGATTACAGATGCATCGCGAGCAGTTATAAATTGATGTGATTAGATGCGATGGAAAAAGAACCTGACGGAGCAAGAACAAAAAAATGTACCTTCATCAAACGATTCAACGATTGTGTGTGTGTTTGCGTGCCTTGAGGGTAAGTGGAAGTGAATTGCATGATGAATTAAAACAGAATTTGTTTTAATAATTGGAAATAAGGCGCGAAATTCGGGTCGAGCTCAAGAATTTTGGAGTGAAATAAATTTTCATTTGTTATTAAACTTTGTCTTTTGATTTTATCGCTACAATAAGGTTAATATTTTATAAACGATAATATAATATCAAATTGAGACCGTAATTTTTTAAGAACTGGTTCTAACCAAATTCTACTAGGTTCGGGAAATCGATTTTTCGGAAAATCTAAGGAAGAGAATGGAACGATAGATGATAGTGTCTCAACCATGAAACAGTTGTTCTGTAAGACTTTAAAATACTAAGTTTCATACTCGATTTATACCCAAATATCGTCGTTAAATTGTAATCTTCATTTTCCACTATAACCGACTTAAACTTTATCGATTTTACATTCACAAGAAACAATGGATTCTACAGTGGCCTATGGTCACCAACACACACACACACACATATATATACATATTATTATATTAATTAATTAATATATATTGATTAATTTATGCTATTTGAAAATATTTCATTTCTTTGTGTCGGTTTATTAATTTTTCCATTTATCTAAGTTTCAAAAGGATGTTTACTATTGGGCTTGGATTCAAAAGTTAAACTCATGACGCTAAAATTTATTTCTATATTAATTTAAGTTTTTTAAACAAATATTTTTGAGGAAATTTCGCACTTTCTTTTTTTTCGCACACAAACTATTATAAATAAAATAGTTATAAATATATATATATATATTTATATTGTTATTTCATTTATTAAGAATTTAAATTTTATATATTTTTTTTAACATAAAGAGTTATTTTATCAAAATTTTGTGACAGATTTTGCTGCATCTTTTATTAAATTTCCATTTTATTATACATTTAAATTTAACCGTTTCTCAATTAAATTTCCCCATTCTATAAAATAACATTTTCATTTTGTTTTCATAATCGTTTAAAAATTATTTTTAAATTTGGTAAAATAACGTTTTTAAAAATAAAATTAAAATCGCAATTTGCGTTTAATTTAACACCTTTTAAATTACCCTTTACATATTATAAAATTATATTTTCAATAATAATTACGTTTTTAGTTCAATTAAAAAACTTTTAAATTACCTTTCTATTTTGGTGAAAATACACTTTTTAAAAATAAAACTAAGTTATATTTCTTTAAAAATTGAAAATTCTATTTTCAGTTGTTTTCATTTAATCCTTTTTTAATGAAAGTAATATTTTCATTTGGTCTTAAAGTAATTATATTTTAATTTAAAATTTATGAATTAATATCATTTTTGATTTGTTTAATATTTACATAAAGGTTACAAAATAATTTTCTAGTTTATTTATTAGTTTTCACACTAAATTTTATATTTCATATAAAATTATAATTTACTTTATCAATAAAACTATTTATTGGTTGTATGTTCAACATTTAAATATAATTTTATATAAATTACTTTTTTTTGCTATTTAAAAAAAATCTTATTTTAACATATAAATCTATAATAATCTTTAAATGTACTTTTTGAAATGTAATTATTGAATTAATAAATTGATTAGATTTCGAATTCTAAAATTTTATGAACTTAAAAAAGCTCCTAACATTTACCAAGGAATCATAAAACTGTCAACAGTGGATTATAATACATTTCTTGGGATATAAACAATCCAACAACAACAATTTCTAATGCCAATTCATCACATCTCAGTCCCACTCTCTGCCATCAGCCGTTCCTGAATTTCTACAACACAAATTCCATATAGCCCAACAACCAATTCTTATTTCAAGAATCTCTCTTGAGCTCGATCAACAATTCCAATTGCAATAACAATCATCCGACTTACAATAAAGTCACGCAGAACTTGTCGCTTTTCAAAGTAATTATTCTTTCTCTACGCATATGTGCTTCTTATTATGTTATTTTATTACATAGTACATTATATTAAAATTTATTTCTTACATTTTTATTTATCCACATCAATCGTTAAAAGAGTGCACTGAAACATACGATTCGGTAAGGTCTTTTACAGATTCAAACACTACAAGAAATTAGATTTTATACTATTTTTTAATAAAATAACTTGTGTATAGTACAATTATAATAATAAATCAATGTCACAATCGATATCATCAAAATATTGTTTCTCTATTAATAATTGAAAAGATTTATATTCATAATTCCCCAATATGCAGTAGATAAAAATAAATAATTTTTCTCTTAATTTGAACATTTAATGAGTTTAAAATTTATTATACTTTAAACTGGGGGATAGGCTTCCTAAATTCCTTACGGTTATATTTATGATTTCATCGCTTAGTTTTCGGGATAAAATAATGTAGTATAAAGAGCGATTAAATTCATTTGTTAAAATCGTTGGATTGTGAAAGCAGAATTATTTTAAAAAAGATTCTTGTGCAGACTCTTCCTTTATTCTTTTTCGTTTAAATTTAACACCACAATTAATTTTAGCATTTAACAAGTTTTTTAATTTTAAAACAATAATAATCCTACAATAAAATGTATCGTTGAGGATCATTTTTATTAAAATGAAATTATATTCTCTCACTAAGTTTTCATGCAATTAACCTTTCATTTCAGGATTTTATTTTAAAATTTCCCTTAAAACATTAAACAAATGACCAATTTAAGCGTTTAACTGATTTAAGAGATATTCTAGCAGACGTTTCTAAATCAAACACATATAACTGTTTAGAAACAAATAATATACGTTATAAAATGGTTGACCATTTGATTTTTAAGCAGTGCTGGATTAAGCTCAGTTAAGGCTTATAAGTAGTCAAACTTTTAGAGGCCCCAAAATAGTACCAGACACATTGCAATTCTCTAATTTAACAATCAAGTTCTCTTAGTGTCTCTTAGTAGTTTAACCTATTTGTCATTTCACTGTCAGTCAAGCTGTCACTAGTAACGTAAATGTGTACATATTGTAATCTGTCACCGAAACCATGCAATTTTCATCGGCGGCGGCATGATGCGATAAGGTTATAATATACAACCTTAGAAGATGAATTTAATAATGATTTCATTGTTAGAAGTTAAAATTCATAAGTAAAGACTGACAAGATAGAAAAAAAACATTTGGCCATTGACTCATATAGACTGGAATCGTTGTAAATTATTGATCTTTAATCATAACATTATCAAAATTATTTAGGAAAACATATATTGAGGATCAGGGGGATCAGTGAAACTGATGACGAATGAAATGGAAACTTTGCCACAGAAATCTCTAACTAGAAACGATATAACTAATTATTAAATCCAAATAATTATAAAATTGGTTATGTTACAAAAAAGATTTTTAAAAAAGTTAATGGATACAAATAAAAGTTAATATCGCTCCTCTCCATTCCATTAGTTGCTACAGATAAATACAAAAATAAACTAAACGTATCCTAACAAAGCGGATAATAGACTGAAAGTGGAAAACAAAACAAATATTCAAGCTGGTCGTATGGGAAACATTGCGTGAGAACCGAAAAATGTTACGATTTATTGAAGAATAAAATGTTTTGGTTAAAGATATCTGGCGAATGACAATTTTCCCACAGATTAATTAACTTTGCATTCATTACATGGATTGTTGTTTCCTTCTCTCATCATACAATGGAGTTCCCCTAGTACATCGGTTAGTTTTCATATACCCTGACGAGAACTAAGTCAAGTCTCTTCTGAGTTAGGATAAACTAGCAGCACATTTCAGTTGTCGTGTGTCAATGGGGCTGAAAATCACTAATCTCAGCATATATTAATAATTTTTACTTTACTTAATGATCCCGGGAGGCTGTGTTGATCGATCCTGAGTCTCACAGACTATTGGAATGTTTGTACATGTCTCTGTGGCCTTCGTGGAATGTCAGGCCTTTAATTCTCTTAAATATGATATTTCAAAATATTTCTATAAACGCAGCTCTTTTTTTCAGTCCTTAATTCGAGATTAAATTAAAAAAATGATTCCCATTTTATTCAATATTTTTCTGTAATATTCTTTCTATTATTTTGATGAGATTTGCTTAATGTAAATCGACATTTTTTTATTTTAATCATTTACTATAATATATTATTTTTAATCACATCAATTAATGTTATTTAAATTTTAACGATAATAATATCATAATAATAATTTGAAAATAATTCTACAATTTTTACTACATTTTATGTAACCCAATTTAAAATTTTTACGTTTTTTAAACATGTTACGATTAATATTAATTTTGTTAAAGTTGTCATCAAAGATTTATTCACAGAATTCTCGTGAATATTTTTGCAATAAAGGTGAGAAACATTTAAGTATTATTGAAAACACTTGTTCCTTTATTTATTCTCTCAAAATAATCGACTGTTAAAAACTCTAGAACAAGATGAATAGAGGGGCTCTTCCATTCCAGTTACTTCTTCTAAACACTGAATCAGTTTCCTTACTAAAGTAGCACTTGTCCATATGTACGGTTTCATCAGTTATGGCGTATCTTCACAGGCAAGAACCACAAAATTTCTTAACAAATCTTGAGTCTTGCTATCTTTCCCCCATTATCTTCAAAACTATCGTCATAATACTCTTCAAAATATAATCAAGAATGTTAACATAATAAAGTGCCTTCAAGGGGAAGCAATTCTTAATTGAAAATAAATTTCTTAATATTCAACTCGAAATAAAAAAGATATATATATATATATATATATATATATATAAATAATTAGTTTATGGGCATTCATTTTTACCTAATTTCGTTTTAAAGTTAAAAGTATACCAAATAAATATATTCTATTTGTACATAAGAACCACTGTGTTGTACGAGTTGCTTTTTGCAGAGTGAGAATCCAAAGACTCAAGTTCCATGATTAAATAAATATAATTAAATTTGATTCTATTTAACATTAAATTCGAAATTTACACTATTTTTTTTTCATTGTAACGAATATATTACTTTATAACTATGGAATATGATCAATCAGTTTAGCTGTTCTCTTTTGTAAACGATCATAAATAAATTTTAAAATGTAAAAACTATTATTTCCCAAATCTGCAAAAAACCTTACTTAATATACCGGGTGTTGTGAAAGTTTTGTCAATGGACTTTGAAACTAGATTTAAGGAACTTAAGCTAATATGTAGCAATTTATTTACATTTAGTTTAGACGTTATAAGTATTGACATTCTTTTTAAATCAATCTTTGATATTTAGAAATCTGTTTGTAAACGTATGGAAAGAAAACGTGGTGAAATAGCCACATTGCTTCGCGCTGAACACCTTGAGCGTGTCCAGCAACTGGGATGCTTTATGCGAAGATAAGATGGTGTCCTCAAACGATCGGCTGCAAACGAGAGTCTGTAAGACAGGCATAGGAGTGGTAGAATATAAACAAAGCTTATTCCAACTCAGAAGGGACAACAAGGCTCATCAAGAGAAATCGATCACAGTTCATGTTTCAAAGTATGGTCTTCATAAGTCACAGATCGGCCATACAGTCAAGAAACTTGGTGGCAAGATTTTTGTGAAGATCGAGAGACTTTCCCTAACCAATGAGATGAAGTAGAATCGCTTTGAACAGTGTCAGGTCTTTTCGAACGACATGAAGTCCTGTCCAGCTGGAAGTATTAACATCTTCTAGTACTCAGTCCACATTCATATCTAAAGGACAGAAAATATTTCTTTTTTTCAATCAAATCTAAGTAATACAGCGTCTTTTATTTGCACCCTCTGTGTTATTTCAAATATTATTATTATGTCACTAATAAAAATAAAAACGAAAGGACTCTCCTAACGAGGGACCTTTGTATAGTACACACACTGCATTCTAGTACATCTATCAGTAGTGGCCTTGCTAATCAGCATTTATATCACAAAATATAAATTAGGTTGAACAATATATATAATGATAATAATAAAATATTTTGATTTTATTATAAAGATCAATCAAAATTTGATTTTCACAAGATCAGTCAACTAGCAATTAGAATCTAGTCGCTAGATTATCGGGATGTCGCTGCCCCCAAATTTTCCAGACAACGTTTTCTCGTCCTCTTAGAGATTCACATCCCCAAATCAATTTCCCAAATAATTCAACTGAAAAAGTCGATATCCAACAATAAATCGGAATCATTATTCATTAGTGATAAACCAAGAGTTAATTAATGTTTTTCTGTTCAAACATGAACGGGATAGTCGTGTGTTGCGCGGTGTTTAATGAGTGACTGCTGGGACTCGATGAGATGTTGTACAGCTGAGTTTCTGAAACAATAAATCCCATATTGAATTACAAAATTTGTTACTCAGAAAAACATCATTTCATCAATGATATTTCGTCCGTCACAAATCTCTTTTAATAGAGAATTTAAGAGGGTCAATATTGACACATGATCCGGATGTCCGACCATTTTTTAATGAGTGTCATTTTATAATTATCTAACTAAGGTCACGATTTGTCTTGGAAAGATATTCCATCTTCTCCGTGTGAAAAATGCATATAGGTATCTGGAGATTAAGATGGGATGACGAGTTTTTATTATTTTTATAATTTATTTAAATTTTAATTTAATCAATAACAGATTTTTTTCCAAATTTTCAGGTTGAAAAATCGTTTTACTAATCATAACTTAATTCCTTTAAAAGTTATGGAATTAAATATTTGATTGTTTTTTTCCAATTTTTGACTATTTTTATCTAGTTATAATAACTAAAGTACGTTTCATATTTATATGAACACGCCAAATTTTCCGCGTTGACGGGTTTTCACTAGGTTGTTGATAAGGCCGTTATATCTACATGATAGCTCATATCAAGAAACAGTTTCGATTCTATTTTTAACGTTGAAGATTGAGTTTTTAGGTGTTATAGTTTCAGAAAATGAAAATAACCCCGTTTCATAATTATATGAACACTTGCAAAGTCTGATTATACTATAAGTTTAGCAGAGATAGATAACAAAAGTATTTTGCTTTTAATAGTATATTAACCATATATTGACCATACGATGGACCATGCCGCGAAGTAATCAATTAAGTGTCGAATAAGCAGCAAGTATTAAAGAATATCATGACGCAAAGATCAGAATTCGTGAGATTGCACGAAAATTACAGCGAACACCAGGTGAGATCGTCAATTTTTAGAAGAATCCTGAAATTTATGGTTTGAAAAAGAGACAAGTTCGTACGAGGAAATTATCTCAACGTATAATTTATAATATTATATTATATAATATTATATAATTATGCAATATCCGATATAATGCAATCTATTGTAGGGTCGGATTACTGGCGTCGTTCGCCGGCAACGATGTGGATTTCTGCAGTGCCTCCTCGTGCGAGAGAGCGAGTATTGAATCGGTCGACTTGAGGGACGGGCTCGTGAGTGTCGATCCGATTTTCTCTATCAAATTCCGTTTGAGTGTCGCCTGGATCGAGTTCAGTTGCGGTGGATCGATTCTGCTGGTCGCCTTGGTAACCGATGATGGTCGATTGGCGATTGTCGGGTTGTTCCGTGTCGAGAGATCACTGATGGAGAGTGGAGAATCGAATTTTTGTAAATATAAATTGAATACCGAGAGCCAGTTTGTCGAATTGCGGTGGCATCCAAATGAGAAAGAGTCGTTTTTGGTGGTTTTGAACGATACGGTCTCACTGTGTTGTGTGAGAGAAAACAAAATCAATATTATAAATCAGAAATCGAATGCCTTTTGTGTATC
Organism: Girardia tigrina; assembly: GCA_001938485.1. NCBI lineage: Eukaryota > Metazoa > Platyhelminthes > Tricladida > Dugesiidae > Girardia > Girardia tigrina. The sequence goes on along the minus strand of MQRK01239389.1, from coordinate 2,844 downwards.
CTGGAGTCCGAAGGGATTTTTCATTAATCAGTACGACAATTTGATGAATGATAAGCACTCGAGTGCGATCAAAGACATTATTGACTCTCTCAGAGCATCTCTATGGGCACAGATGCTCCTTTCTTCCGGAAAATTCGGAAACAGTAAGTAAATGTATTGACAATTCCACCAATGGTGTATCTTATATGCAAGGTCAATACAATGGATTCAATGCCTTGTTAAATACAGTTTCTCCGGGCCAGATTCATGTATGGTGTTATGCCCATATCTTAAATTTGGTAATGGGTGACGATACTAAACAAAAGCGGTTGAAGTTGTTACTTTATTTGGGGTTTTAAACACATGTGCAGTCTTTCTTCGGGAATCATATTTACGATTCAATGTTTGGCGTGAATTTAGCAAATTGAAATACTTATCTGTAATTGGTGAAACCCGTTGGTGGGCAAAAGACAAAGTTCTTACTAAAATATTTGGAAACTTCTTCATCAATCATGGCAATCAAGAAACGCAAGTTATCTATTTTTTGTACATTGACATACTACAAACATTTATGATATTTCTACATCAAACAAATTCAATAATGATGTCCGATACAGAGCAAAAGCTCTGTTAGATTCATTGACAAGTTTTGAATTTATTCTAACGGCATAATTATTTCTGAAAATGTTTGAACACACAACGCCATTATCTGAATATTTGCAAACAACTGGAATGGATATACTACGAGCGTATAAGATGGTTCAAGATAGTATCAATGAATTAAGTAAAGTTGATAGAAATTTTGATTCTATTTGTCAAGCAGCTACAAATTTCTCAACATTTGCAAACAGTGAACTAGAAAAAACAAAGGTCGACATTGAAGTGCAGACTGTTTTGAAAGAAAAAAGAATTATAGCCAACCAACCACTTGAAAGTGTGAAAGATAAATTTCGTGTAAATGTTCACAACAAGGTTATGGATCCAGTAATTAATAGTTTAAAACAGAGATTCTCCGAGCATGGTAGTCTCTACGCTGATTTATCTTGCTTAGATCCAAGAAATATTGCAGAAATTCTGAAAAGAATGCCAAGTGATGCACTGCAGCACCTGAGTGGGTTGCTCAAAAAATTTCATGATACTGTAACAAAAGATCAGCTTCAAACTGAATTATTGGATTTTGCAAGGAAATGGGAAAATTTTCAAACAACTCTTAAAGATGAATGTAATTTAATCTTTGACTTGGAAGTATCAGACTCTGTCTCAGACAACATTCAACAGTCTGAATCAGTAGAATTACGAAGCAACAACCACAGAAATAAATGCAAATCTTGCAAAAAATGTATTGTTTGTTGTTATTTTGTTCCCCAGAAGTTTTATTTGCATAGTCTTGCTTATTCAAATTTGTATCTGGCTTACAAATTTGTTTTGACATTATCCTCATCACAAGTTGCTTGTGAGAGGTCGTTTTCAAAATTGAAATACATTTGGAACAGATTAAGAAATTTGCTGAGCCAGTCAACTTTACAATCATTCATGCTGATGTCTTGTTAGAAGGATCTTCTTCCAAGAATCAATAACAATGAAATCCTTGATGTTTTAGCATCGACTAGTGAAACGATGAAAACGCTGTTATACTAGTTAATAGTGAATTGAAATTTTAGACTCTAGGGTTTCTTATGTTTAGGTTGTTAAAACTAGGAGTTATTTTACTGTTTAATGTTGTTTTGCATAATTACGAATTTGAACATGTTACATGTAACAAATAAAAACATTCTTACAACTTAAAGTAGTGTTTTTGAACTTAAAAATTGCATTATTATTATTATTATTATATGTATGAAATAATTATAGAAACTAAAGAAAAATATATAAAAATTAAATTAATTTAAAAATAAGTAGTAATATTAAATTATTGAAAAAATTTATATGAAACTAATGATGAAGTGGGCCGCCGCCATGATCAAATTTCCCGGGTCGGTTTTTAAGCCAGTCCGACTCTACAGGTAATCAATCGCTCTGGTGACATAACCGACTATTAAAAGCAAGATACTTTTGTCATTTAGCTCTGCTAAACTTATAATATAATCACACTTTGCAAGTGTTCATATAATTATGAAATGGGTTATTTTAGTTTTTTGAAACTAAAACACGTAACAACTCAATCTTCAACGTTAAAAATAGAATCGAAACTGTTTCTTGATATGAGCTGTCACGGCTTTATCAACAACCTAGTGAAAACCCATCAACGCTTAAAATTTGGCGTGTTCATATAAATATGAAACGCAACTTGTTATTATTGGATTAAATATTTCTCGTCAAGGAATATTTTATATTAAAGAAATTCAGATAATTTGTGATCATTGATCAACAATACAGATAATACGTTTGTAGGCACTTTACGACATTGAGAATAAATCAACAATGTCAACAATTTATATTATAAAAGCCCAAGTCACTCACTGCTTCACTAACGCTGACGTAGTTACTATTAAGAACACCAACATGGCTTTTCAAACTTTTATTTTCATTACAATCAGAATTGTCTTTTGGACAACTCTCAGCAAAACTCTCATCGTTCGACATCGTTCTAAATTGATAATTTTTTATGAATGTTTGTTAATAAACAATTATTCGAACAAATTTTTCATTATTTTCTGATTTTATTTTTAAAATTAAAATTTTGTAGTTTTAGTATCAATTTTTATTTACATAATAATTTTATTTAAAAATTATTTTATTTAAATTATAATATGAAGATTTGAAAAGATTTAATATTTTTTAATGTTTTTAAATATCTTATGTTGTACTTTAAAATATAAATTATATAAATTATACTCGAATAATTATTTATCGTGAACATCTAAA
>MQRK01239388.1:0-13310 GCA_001938485.1 Girardia tigrina | reverse complement strand
ATATATATATATATATATATTAGGGGTGTTCCGGAATCCGGCCGGAGTCGGTTTGCGCCCTTTTTACAAATCTGGCTCAGCTGCGGCTCCGACCATAATTTTGTGCCGCATTTTTTAAGGGTATACAGATGTACAAATAAGCAAAAAACAACTAAAAGTAATGTATAGAAAAATGAATGCTGCTAGGAAATATGAAATGAACTTCAGAATAATTATTTAAATAATTTGATAAAAAATATAATTGATTCAATTCATGAAAACTCCAATAATAAGAATGAAAAAATTATGAATAATGATAGTGGTAATCTAATAAAATCAATAAATTTAAAATTATTATTTTGTGAAGGTGCGTGTGATTTAAGGAATGGCATTATAAAAAAGATTCCTTTGGGTTTTAATTTGTGTGTGATCTTCATAACTAATAAAATATCGAGATATTTCTCAAATAAATCAAAAACTCCATCGGGTGTCCCAGCTAATCTAGTATATCAATTTAAATGTCATAAGTGTGAATCCTTGTACATTGGAGAAACAAATCGTCATCTTCGCACTAGAATAGCTGAACACACGCAATTGAGTAGGATTAGCTCGATTCCAGATCACATTAAAAATTCATAAATAGAGATAAAGTTAACTATGAAACTGAATTTACAGTTTTAAAGAAACATTTTGAAACATATCATAGAAGATTAGTCACTGAGGCATTATTAATAAATCATTTAAAGACATGCTTAAATGTTCAAATCCAATCATATTAAAATCTTTTAATATTAAAAAAATAGAATTATATATACACATGTTCCGCTGTGAATATGAAATTGTCTTAGATGTGATATTTTGTGGTAATTATGTTATATTGAAATATAACGATGAGTGAAATTCGAGAAAACAATGTCTTTAGCAAATAGCAACAATTTAGAAATTTTAAGAACAGTTCAAGTTAGAATAAAAATTGGTGCAGAAGATAAAAAATCATTTTTATATTAACAAATAGTATCCATAAAAGCAATTGCAGTCATGAATTTTTTAAATCCATTTGCCATCAGATTGACACTGAGGTGCAATCAAGATTTTAAAAATCTCACAGATTTAGAAAACTTAGAAAATAAACATATATATTATAATATAATATAGATGCGAAATTTTTGGATGTTGTAGCAAAAAAATAATAGATTTAAACATGGTATTAAAATAATTAGGATATTAGATATTTTACCACTATTTGAAGTATTTCAGAAATATAAACATATTTGACACATCAGTAGTATATTGGATGCACAAAAGTAATGAAACATAAAATCTTTACTAAGGGGGTTCAATATTCATCGAATGAAGAAAGCGATAGTTACATATAGAAGGAAAGATAGACAAAGCCATTAAATATCTGGAACAAAATGGAATTATTCGCATATGTTCTTCCACATTGAATAAAGCTATGGTATGCTTGTAGACAAAGAGAAAGAAAGATAAATGGTTATATCTGAATCTTAGGAAACTCCATGAGATAACAAATAGTTGGATATTTTCAATACCTAACTTTAAGAATATTTTTGATACTCTAAATAGTTCAATATATTTTAACACAATCTATAGTGCCAGCGGATTTAATGGAATAATGACGGAATATGAAGAGGAAAGAAGAAATCCAAGAAAAATTATTAGATCACCATTTTGTTTGCTCATCTTTTGCTTTTAATAAGCTTTGTACACATCGGCACATGCTTACCGAATAGTAGCATAAAAGTTTTTAATAATTTGAGAGTTATGCCACAAATTCTGACATGCCTGCCAGAGTTCTTCTTTGGACACATTTCTTTTGAGAATCTGCTTTTTGAGCAATGACCACGCTGTCTCGATGGGGCTTGCATCTGGTCTGTTAGGAGGCCAGTCAATCATATGAATTCCACAATCGTCCAGATGCCGCATGGTCACACGAGACTTGTAACAGAGAGCGCTATCTTGTTGATAAATCCACTCTATGCCAACAGAAAACCACTCCTCAACCTGAGGCAGCATTTATCATCGATAACTTGATGATATTGATCCGAGTTCATGGAACCAATAACTTTGTGCAGCTTACCAGGTGCCTTGTATGAGATTGATTTCCAAATCATCAATCCTGGTGGATAAAACAGACGTTGCAGCAGGTGCAGTACACGTTTTTTGTCTCTCTTTGCCGTTTCAGCAACTTTGACACAGCAGAATGCGTACAGCCAACATTGAAAACAATTTCCTGTTGCGCTTGGGTGGTGTTGTTGGCAACAGTTAGTATTTTCTTACTCTTTGTAGCTGTTAAATCCATAATTATACACTGGATGAAATATTTGGGTGAATTTTAAGAAATAATAAATATGATTAACTTGTTTGTACTACATACTGAAAGTATGAACATGAAATAATTCTTCATGATATATGCACACAAGCCTTTATTTTATACATCTTATTTATTTACAACAGTTTTTTTTACATTATTCCATTAAATCCGCCGGCACTGTATGATCAAGTTGAATACATGGAATTAATATGAAATATTGGATATTTGCTTAGATAATGATTGTCTAATAGTGCATAATTTAAATTGTTTTGATCGCGTATATTTAACATATTAAATTCGTCTTATCTAACAATTGTAATAGTGAAATAACAATTACTTAAGTACTGCTAGAGAGGCTTAACCGTCAATTGTCAGCTGTGAGAAATTTTCATTGTTCCTAGCAAGATCTCTGTTTATTTAGAGGCACCCTGGCACTTAAATCCTATAAAAATCATTTTTATAAAGGAAGTAGATATTCTTGCAACACATGGTTAGTAAAGTGTCATAAACCTTGTCTGAATGAAGTATTTTGACGTAACAGATAGTGACTTAATGGTCGTTTCAAGGTATACACAACAACAGTTGCTGAATTGCAGAACTGATGACGGCACAAAAAATGGCGAAATATGTTTTCAAATAAAAATTTGAATTTTAAATGGTTTTATTTTTCTGTATTAAAATTGCTATTTAACTTAATCCATGATGAAAACAAATTGAATCTTTTTAATGGTGCATTTATTAAAATAAGAAACAGCTGTGCTTACGCTCATTCTAAATAAATGAGTTAAATAATACTCATATGCATCATCCTTGCAGATAGGAAGCAGTGGTTTTGTTTTACTTTTATCTTGATGCTGTTTTTCTTTTCATTTTTATTTTCAAAATAGAATTTTAAATACACTTTCTTTATTATACCTATAGGCTGAAAAGGCGGAAATAATGAAAGAATTATATTCTGCTGAATACCAAAATAGTCAGTATACATCTGCTCAGCCATGGTCTTATCTATATCCTAACTGCGGATCGCCGAATCTAGTGCGTTCAGTCTCTCCACATTTTTTTCTTTCAAATACTTCCCATCAACGACTCGTACATCCTATTAGATTCGCAACTGGAAACAATCCCTTTTTTATCGGTCCTGGAGCAAACTCACCAATGTTTTTGGGAAACACTAATCGGTACTCTGGACGATGCTCTAATGCTGGAAATATTCGATTGGAGTCTGACTTTAATCACATATCAATTGATGATTATTCTTTGGCGCCCGGAGGTCCTCCGTCGGGATCATATGCTCGTGTTAAACAAATCATTAAGTAAGTGAAAACAAAAACTCTAAACTTTAGTGCATATGTTACTGTCTTAAACATTAAGTTAATATGATCGAATATTTTCTAAATTTGCAATGTCACATATTAGTCAACCACAGTTAAATCAATCTCTTGTGTAAGCCTTTTATTTGATTCCAAATTACAACTCATATTTCATAATACTTTTATTCTTTAAGTTATGGGTACTTACTTGTAAATTTCATACCCTGATAAGGGAAGAGTATAATGAAAATATTGCGAACGAAAGACCGCATTTCGATGCAGGTTCAGAATTCGACTTTGATGAAAATCAGATGCATTACAGCATTAATTTAGGTTAAACTTAGAATGATGATGAATTTGAGCATTTATTTTACAAATTTATTGAAAGACTAGGGTATGCTAAACGGAAATATGACCCTCCTTTATATGACCTTGTATACATGGGAAATTTATAAGATTCTATGGTTTGTCCAATAATACTAGCACCTGCATCAATCATAAGAGTTGAAGAATTGCAAGAAGAGTGTTATTTTATCTTTTGTCAATGACTCTTACTACAAAGCTGCGGGAGCAGAAATTCATTTCAATCATTTTGTTGAACTTCGAGACGTTGTGAGATATCCTTCACTAACAGAAGTCATAGCAGAGCTGCTTGGGTCTCATTTGAATCAATTTAATTTGCTTGCATTGGCACATCGACAGCAAACTCGTCACAGAAAATAAAAATCTTGTTAAACACATTAACATGGGTGACGGTGTTCGCTACGCCATCGACATTGATGGTCCGTTGTCCTGTTTATGGCTGGCAAATGATGTTGAAGAATACTAACTTATTTACTAACTTTTATTTAATCGGTTTTAAAAATTTATTTAAAAACTTTTTACTTTAAAAAATAATAATCTGATTTTAATTATTTAAATTTTAAATATGTTACGTAACATTTCAAAATGTAAATAATGGTCAACCAATTGCTCATTACAAATAGCGAAAATACCAATTTTCCATCTTGGTTGGAGAAATACATTTCCAAATACTAATTCTACATACCAAATTTGAAATATTCCTCACAGCCCTTATTCAAGATTATTCTGGAATTGAATGTATATAGTTTATAGAAGAGTGTGATAGATGATGCAGTAATGCTAGAGCATGGGAGTACCGTTTACAATGAGAAATGAGTCTCGCTTTTACGACGGAACAACATATAATACAACTTTCGAATAGATGTTCGTGAATAAATAAAAATTCGTTAAAAGAGAAAATCCGAATATATTTGTTTGTAATGATGCTCATGGTAGTATGGGGTGTTCGAAATGTGATTTGTAAATACAGGTTGAGGAAGGTTTGGGTCTAAAATATCCATTTTCAAGCTGTTTATTTTATGGACGTACTTGTTCTTCTTGTTACAACAACTGTGTATTTATTAAATTATTTAACTTTTAATTAACTCACCCAAAAAGAAATATTTATTATCAAATCTCGTCTTCCTAACGTACAAACCAGTTTATCGTCAAAGAGGTTATCCATTTATATTTTAAGAGAAGAATCTTAGTTCTCAAATTTGTTATATGTTAATGCCAACTGCAAAAAATGCATTTCCTGTTTGAAAATGAAGAAATAATTTAAGAATCTTAAGTCGGAAAAATGAAGTTTACTGTGTGTTTTCTGAAGAATATGGTGGACAAAAGTCGATAAAGCTAAATGTATCATGTGATAGGAATGATGAAGGAATCGTTCACATGCTCATAACCATTAACGTTGATGCCCCTCTTCAAATTAAATAGGAAAACAGGACAATTGTTTAAAAAATGCATAGATCGTATTTAAAGAAGTATTAAACTTTCTTGGTAAACGTAAATCTGATTGCTACTTACAAATTGTTAATAACCAATTATCTGAATTTGAGATGCTTGATTGTTACAGTTAGCATCACAGTTCATTTCCTGTAGTCACTTGTCATACTTCCGGAAAATCTTGTTATAAGAGTGAGGAATAGGGAGAAAGATTTCATTAAAATCTCATGATCATGAAAAGAGATACCAGTGGGAGAGGGTCCGAGTCGACGATGGAAGACTTCTGTTAGACGTTGTCACATGAATCTATTTTACCATCGATATTATATCAAAAAACTAATATTTTCACTGACAAGTTTGTAATCAGTGATGATAGCATGTAGCAGTTTTGTTTGCAACTCAAGATTTTTTTGGTGAAAAACGTTTTAAGCATAAAATTTCATTTCAATTCGTAACTCATTGTTGTGGTACAATGTCTAGTTCCCAATAATCGTTTAGTCCGATATGTAATCATTGGTGACAAGTCCGTTATTGTGACATGATACTTTTAGACTTCCATAACGTTTGTGTTGTATGCATTCTACTTGGTGGCTTCAATTTGATGCTTTTTTGCTAATGTAATGAATAAAAACATTGGCTATAGATTTTAAATCATCAGGAAAAACTGTGTATAAATGACAAAAAATACAACAGACAATATTGTGTTTACCAGTGTAATTAATTAATTATGTTGAGAAGTAATATTGAAACTAGTATATCAAAAAATTAAAATTTTCATATCCATTCAATATGCAGACAGAACTCTACTTTGTCAACAAAGTTTTTAAAATTTAAAATTTTAAGATTTAAAAAATTTTAATTATAAAAACACAATAAAAATCAATATAAACTACTTATAATTTATAAATAGATATCTTGCAATTAATATTGTTCGGAAACTCCGAATTTTCCGTTTTTTCCCATTTCGGGATATTATAAAGTTTTTAGCAATCAAATTTCCACATAATCATTTATTGTCATTCAGAATGAGTGAGTGTGCAAAGTTTGAAGAAAATTGATTGAGTAAAAAGCCTTCAAAAATAGGTTTCTAAATTCCATGGATATATATATATATACATAGAAAGTGAGCTAATAAAAAGAATTGAAAAAATAGGCAATAAATTTTGTCAATATTTCTTTAACATGAAGCTAATAAAACCTTGATTGAAACCATTAAATCACATACCTTATCAGGATCAGTTAATTATAGCATCTAGTGTCGCTCAAATTAATCCGTCAGTACATTTTTTTTCATATTATTTAAATTTATACAAAATTTACCAAACCAACCATTCTTGAAATTTTACATATAACTAACTTAAACATTGAATCAATTTATCAATAAAAATATCTCATAAAAAATAAAAATTGAAATATTTATGTAAGATTTTCAAAAAAATTGGTCGCTCAATTTAATCCGTCATCATTAAGTTAGTTACCTGTAAAATTTCAAGAATGGTTGGTTTAGTAAATTTTGTATAAATTTAAATAATATGAAAAAAAATGTACTGACGGATTAATTTGAGCGACACTGTAAATGTAGTTGTCACGGACTGTCCCAAAACTCAAAGATGAGAAGAATAAACATCATGTTTAAACCAGGATAAATAGGTGTTCCAATTGAGTCAACCGGGTAACGTTCTGGATCAGTGGATGCATTGTAAGAACACAAAATAATCCATTTCAGAAAATGAGGATTATCTTTTATAAAAGTGTTTCAATTCACACAACGAGCGGCAGTGTAATGAATTATTAATAAAGAGATACCCCAATTAGTCATTAATAAACTTTCAAAATGGTCAAAGTAAAGCCGCCTCAATTAATAAAATCTCTAAATAAAAATTCCTATTATTAACCGACAGTATTTAAATTTATTATATTTTCATTTTTTATGGCTTTTATTTTTTATGAATTTATGATTATTTCTTATTACGATGTGAGAAAACATCGAAACATGTTCAATGATTACATTATCAGAGATGCTGCGAATATCAGAACGCATTTTTCGTTAAAGAATTAACTATTTGTAAACCTCTTTGGCACTTTATTCAACCTAGGCTTATTACAACTACATGTACTATTAACCGACTTTTTCAGAGACTATAAGTATATTGTATTTTGTGATTGATTTGATAAATAGGAATCCGCGAGACTCTAGTGATAACCACAATGATCTATCACTGCGTGGAAAATCTGGTAGAGTTGGATCCATTCAAAATATAAACTCTACAAAATTAGACAATAAAAAGGGGTCCTTGCACAAAGGTGTCAGTGTCACGGTTAAGGATGAAGTAACGTCTGACGCCAGATGAATATGTCTCTTTATTGACAGAATTTTTGTTGAATTTAGAAAATGTTTATTTTAGTTTGTAATATCGATTCCTTATTTTATGTTTTTCTTTTGTTGTGATTTTATCGAATCATTTATCCTAATGATTGCACTGTCTTGATCACTTTGTAGCTCTGATTGTCTTCTCTTTATCAACTCTTTTCACGCGGTGTTTATATTTTTGTTTTATTTGTTTAATAAATTGTTAGCATTCTCTTTGATTTCATGAATTAAGTTGTTACCATATAAGTAGGTCCACAGTTTGTGAGTATTGTCTGAAGTACTTGTTACTCGACAATTGTATAGAGTATGGGGCCAACACTTGTTCATCACACTTACAAAATATATAGTTGACTTATTATGCAAACACATTTTTTAAACATTAGAATCAAAATAGATTTTTATAATAGCACCTTTCAAAAACTAATGATAAAAATTCTTGGGGAATTGAACTGGAAGGAAGCAGTCGTATATCTAGATGATATCTTGATATTTTCTAAAGATAAGAAAGAACATCTACAAAGAATGAAGAATGTGTTTCAAAAAATCAAATAATTAGGATTGAGGATAAATCCAGAAAATGTCAATTTCTAGTAGAAAAGACCAAGTCATAAAAGAGACATTTTCGAATTTGAGAAATCTGGAACAAAAAACTGTTAGCGCTTTTGGTTCAAATTCACCTGTAAAAATGAAATTGACTAAACACAAAACACGGTCAAACATTACGGACGTTAACCTTCAAGCCCAATTACGATGTATATATACCCAAATAGAAATCGATTTGCAATAGCTAAGTGGAAGAATTGAGACAATAATAATAACTCATTATGTTTCAATTTTTCACTCTAAAATATATCTACAGTGAGTTATATGATGATATAATTTGAAATGCGGAGAGCAGAGTTATAATGGTTTTCCAAAGTTGCTCGTAAATTCATTCGAGTTGGCTAGCCCTTGTATAGAGAATGGTCAATGTTTTCCAGATATTCGAATAATGTTGAAATGTGCAAATATTGATAAATTCAAAACTTCACAATTTTTAAAAGTGCAAATTATTCTGATTGGTCCATTATGTTTGGTGTACATTTTGATTCTCTTACCAACTGTGCAATTAGAATTTTGATATATTGATTTGTTTTTCCTATAATAAAGTTTAAAGTGCAAAGTTAGGCAGAATGCCTATATGGTGAACAAGTCGAATGAAGCACAATATCGAAATTCCACTTGAACACATTGATAGAAACCTATAGGTAAGTAGTCGGAATTCGTGTCAACATTTTCGATAAAAGTTTCACAAATTGATTTTTTCAGTGCTGCACACGGAAGCCTTGACAACAGGCAGCTAGAACAAAGCACAATATGAAAATTATGATGCGTGACTTTGGATAGAAACTTATATATGAATATTCAGAATCAATTTTAACATTTTCATAAAGTTAGCAGAAATCGATTTTTTCGAATATCTGATCACTCACTACGTTACACTAAACTGCAATATGTATCGATAAGTATAAAATCGGATAATATTGGGATGAGCGATCTATTTTACCCTTACATCTGCGCTATTGTTTTTCAGGTTAAATGATTCACATTGTGAGAGACGCCTATCATGTGTTTTTCGGATTTTCAGAGTCATTTTCTTAAAGCAATGATGAATTCTAGAAAACATTAAAATCGTTAATTTTGCCGCGATTGAAAATGTTAATATCAGCTATAAGTCCGGTTTGAGAATTTTTTATATTTGGTGAGTGGTCGCGTTGCGATTCCGTTTTGACTCATTTTTGAACCCATTTGTTAAAAAAATAAAAATCAAATCAATATTTTAAATAATTCAATTAAAATAATTAATTAAGTAAAATTAAAATAAAATTAAATAATTAAAATAAATAAAAGTAAAATTAAATCATTTAAATTAATTAAATTAAATAAAATATATAAGTATATATAAATAGGTGAATATGGGATCATCACGTTCATATGGTTTTGTGATGATTGCTGTAAACCAAGTGACAAATAAATCGTTCTTTTTTTTAATTCAAAAATTATATTTCACATTAAAGTAAAAATTAAGTCAAATCAACTAATTCTCGATGTCTTCATTGAGAAACTTCTCTTGTTTCATTGCGACAATTGTTTATGAATAAATTCCGACGGCAGTCAACACCAACGCTCCGCCCTATTTATTAGCGGCTTTTTGTATTCTTCACAAAATGTACAATATAAAAAATTTGAGTCAATTTTGTCAAATATGTTATTATATGAAACTCGATCTTTATGTGTATCGATTACAAAACAATAACGTGAAAGTAATCAACAATAGAATTCCGAGTTGTGTGTTGATCGCACCGATACTTAATGAGTTTCATTTTCAAATATGATTTGGATGATTTTTAACCAATCAGATTGTCGGAGGTTTTCGTTTTGTGAGTGCGTCATTTGGAGTGAGGAGGAATTTATGTGTGTGGCGTGTTTTGATTGGATTGATGCGTGTGTGTGTGTTTAGTTGGTAATTAATGTGAATATCAATCACAATAAAATAAATTTAATTGACGAGAATTACGTGTTTTGAATTGGTGAAAAGCATTTAAAAAAAATTGAAACAGTTAAATTTTTCCATGAAAATCGACCCAATTCAATTGAATCTTGATGATGTTTCCCAACGAATTAAATGTTTCCAACTGTTAATTGAGTTCTTCCATAAAAACGTCGAACACATCGAAGAAGTTCTCGACGGAATAATAAATAGTTTATTAGTGACTTTGAATTATCGGGAAAATTTATTTGACCAAATTGAAATAGAAATAATAGATAAAATTTGTCTGATTAAGGTGTGTTTGAAAAGTGTCTTCTGGCATTTGAATATGACCATTAAAAATGAATTTCACACCGAAATGATTAATTTTGTCAATTCCTTGATTCGATTGTCGATGACACAGGGATTGACCGTTTATCTATCGATCATTGATGGCGTTTTTTTCAGTTTTGGAGAACTATTAAATTGTGTTTCTATCATTCAAATCGCAGAAATAGACTGTAAAATCGTTGTGGTGGAGTCGGTAAGTGTCGCTCATGGATTTCTCTGTGTTTTCTGCGCTATTCTCCAATATCAGATGCCAGATTTATTGCGGTATCAAATGGTCAATACGGATGTTATAGATGATTTGCTTGCGTTTTTGAAAGTCGGTGATTTCCGAGCCAAATCTGTTGTGATCGGTTGTTTGTTTCAAATTATTGATGCTCAAGGATTGCATGGATTGAAGGATCAATCATCTTTGACGCCAAAAATGGTTATGTTAATGGCCAGCTTATTGATTGAGTTTTCCAGAGTCGTAATCAGTTTGAATGCGATTTGATAACAACAATGGATTCCGGTTGTGTTTTCAATTTCGAGGCTTTCGAGAGAGAGTGTTTTGCATTGTTTGCATTGTTGATGAGCGCCAACAATGACAATGGTTTGTCCTTATTTAATTTTTTCCAAAAAGTTGAGGGACTCTTGCAATGGATGCAAAATGATAATAATCGTAAATGTTCGAATGTTGTTTATTGGTCCATGATTAGCAGTTTTTGTGAATTGATGACCAATATTAAAGTGCAAACAAATAAAGATATGGAATTCCTGTTTGATATATGTTTGAAATCTTTTGATCATTTTTCTCAAAATATACAATTTGAGAGAATAAGAACCTCTGCGGAGATACAACAGTGAGTACAAATTACATTTCAATTGTTAAAATTTCAATCAATATATTTTAAAAAATATTTAAATAAATTAAAAACCGAAAATATTTTTTGAATGAATATTAATTTTTCTCTTTATTAATTTTTGTTTTTTATTGGCTGTATAACTAATTAATTTCGTATTTTTTTGTTAAAAAAACCATTTATTTAAGTATAAAAGTGAAAAAATATTTTATTCAAAATATTGTCCATCGGAAGCGGCAACTTTTTCCCATCTGTCAGGCAATTTAAATAAAAAAAATTTGTGTGTTTACTAAAATTCAATAAAATTGACTATTGACTACATAAATAGATATGAGGTTAGTAACAAATTCGAAATGAGGTAACAAATATGAAATGAGGTAACAAATACGAATTTAAGGCTATTTCGTAACAAATACGAAATTAATTAGTTGTACACCTAATATTTAAAAAATTCGTAAATTTATTTATTGAATGAGTCTTATTTACATTGATTTACCTTAATCATCCAAGTGTAATCCTCCCATTTTCATCCCAAATTTCAACATCAAACATTGGAAGAGCATTATGCTTGAGTATGTGAGAAATCCCTGTTTGTTAAATCAAATTCTTTGTAAGAGGAGATCGAATTATGTAACAAAATTTTATTGGTACGTTGGTGGTATTTATCGATCAGTATAATACAGCGCGTGACTGCGCGTCATAATCAAATGAATACCTTCCTCTCTCTTTCCTCCTCCTACCAATGAAGGCGTTCTTTAGTTCCTTCAACTAAGTGTAAAGTTCACCGAAATCCCTTTCACCACCAAAGTCACGAATTTGAAAATCTAAACTGCATTCATCATTCCAAAGATCCACTCTCTCGCCAATGTTGAGACGATAAACGGGACAGTATTTAGGTTCACGTCGCACAGCACTCATTCTCAACTCAATTGACTTGGTGCAGTGGTTAGTTTGGATGAGAAATTGGTCACATACGACAATATTGTACGAAAAAGATCGTGGTCAAAGCACGGTGAAGCACCTCAAACTGTCGCCAAACCAGGACTAACGGCCAGGAAGGTTCTACTGTGTATATGATGGGACTGGAAAGTAATCATTTATTATCATTTATGAGTTGCCAAACATATGTATAGCCAAACACTAAATTCAGATTTTTGTTGTCAACAACTGGACTGTTTGAAGATAGCAATTGATGAGAAACGACCAGAATTGGCCAACAGAAGAGGTATTGTGTTCCATCACGACAACGCCAGACCACATACGTCTGTATTGACTCACCAGAAACTCAGGGAACTTGATTGGGAAGTTTTAATGCATCCACCATATAGTCCGGATCTGACACCAAGCGATTACCACCTTTTTCTCGCATTGCCAATTTTCCTGAGTGATAATAAATTGGGATCAATAGAAGGTTGTGAAAGTCTATTACTACAGTTTTTCGCCAATACGGACCAAGACTTCTAACTAATTATACAACAAAACGGTGCATATTTGACTCCAAGAGGACAATCCGAAACATCCGAAAACGATATCGTTTTCTCAAATGACAATTGATAGCTGCCAATGGTTGGTTTGCGAGAATGAGATTGATTGCATTTAGTGCATTTTTCTTAATTTTAAGGAAAAGTGAAATAAAGTTATTTTCATCCAATAATTTATTGGATAAATTTTATTTATTTTCGGCAAGTTTCCAAATAGTGTACTTATTTAGTACATTTTGTGACCTAATGATGGGATTATTATTATCTCGAAACGCGTCGTCTTACTTTTATCCATATTATATAGATTTTACCTTACTATATATATATATATATATATATAT
>MQRK01239383.1:12385-26232 GCA_001938485.1 Girardia tigrina | reverse complement strand
CGAATACCAAATTGCAATAAAATCAAAAAATGGGCCCAGCAATTGATGAACAGAATTTCCCTGTGCCACCCTGCTACCTCCGTCCAATTCTCGGGGCGACCTGAGGGTCGGGCGGACCAGTGCGAGCAATTAAAAATTTCCTGATTTTAAAGAATAATTGCTCAGATACAGAGAAGATAATATATTACTTAAAATTTGCCTTTCACTCCTTTTTACAAAATACGCTTTCAAAGAATAAGATTTTATTAAACTGTAACAAATTATCGGACCGTGCCTTCCCTCAATTGGGGCTTGTTGAAAAAAGGTTCATGAATTGCTAAAATAAAAATTCTTTAAAATAAAAAAAAATMAATGATTTGAGCCGCACTTTTCTTCGTTCGTGGTGTCATTTTCTTGGAATAATTGAAAACTGAGGGTACACTAAAATTGTCTTTTCTGACCCAGAAAAGTTATTTTGTCCTTTTGAGTGCATTATGAAAAGTGCTTAGTATTTTTTTTAAAATTCTGTTATTGTAATGTTTTCCTGTTATGATTAAATTAATACTATTAGTAAAATTCCAACAAATATTCAGTCTAATGTTAGATACCATGAATTGCTAATGCATAAGTTGCTTCATGCTTAGAGACATCATTCAATAAGTTATATCACTTCTCTTAATTCTGATTTGGTATTTTTAACAGATATAAATCCCATCATTCTGTTTCTCTTATTCATTAAAATTTACCAATGATACTAGAAAAGACTTTATAACAATAAACGGACAGGGAAAACGAAGAGTTTATATCAATCACAGAAACACATATTTATACTCATTTCAAATAGTTTTTAGTTGTAAAATCTTTGTTTTAAATAAGATTAAAATATTTAAAATTCAATACATTTGCAATCCTTGAAACATGAGGAGAAACGTATTTTGAGTTCTATCATGAAAATAAATTTTTTAAGATTTTTTATTAAAACTGATGAACAATCCATGTCTAAATAATACTGGTGTAATTAAAAAGGATTTCTCAGCATTTATATATATTATGTTTCATATGTTTAAGATTAAGAATAATATATAAATATTCATATTATGATTTTAAAAAATTGAACCTCCAACATAATATATTAGTACAACTCGTTCTATTAAAAGTTAATATCACTATAAATATGCTTATAATATTGTTTAAAAAATATATAATATTTAGACATATCTAATAATGCAATATTTGTCTGGAGCGATTTGTATATTCTACCTACAGGGGTACATTTTTCTTCGTGAGAGAAGCATGGCCAAAAAAAGAAACACCGAAGAAAGTTATATAGAAGGTATGATTTTGTTGAATTAATCGAAAATATTTATCTATAATAATTAATACTTTGAATTTTATTAAATGTGAAAAAAAATGTTTTGCTTGATATAGAAACTATTTAAAGCATAACCATTCTCTTAAATTACATAACTAATATAAGAATAAGATCACCAGAGCATCTCTTTGTGTTTTAATGAGTTTTTACTAGTGTATTAAAACCACTACCTTCATTCTTGTAGTGTAAATCAGTGTAGATCACGTTTGACCGCATGGAAAGAGTTCGCAGTGAATAGGCAACGATGCCCTCCGTATTAAAAGTGAGCTGACTGATTAGAAGTATAGTAGTAATCAATAAAATTCCTTTTAATAATAAATAATAACGTGGTTAAAATAATGATATTATATTTAACAATAAACGGACAGGTAAACGAAGAGTCACACAACAAAAGAAAAAAAACAACACAAAACAACAAAAAGAAAAAAGGAGTATATGGAATCGTAAAATTTAAGTTACTTTAATTCGTAATTTCGACGATTGTTCAAACAAGATATTTTTTAGGAGGGTATGCCGACTTTACCGCGGACGACTTTACCGCGGTGACTTTACAGCGGGCGACTTTATCGCGGACGACTTTACCGCGGAAAATTTACAACAAAATTGTCAATAAGTGAACAATTTTATCTAAAATATGAATAAAATTTTTTAATTATGTTATGATAAAACAATGAATCATACAAAGGTTTCAATTTTAAAACATAAATGGATAGAAAATTTCAGACCGACATGTCATTTAATTATTCTTTTTAATATAAAAAATAAACAAACAACATACGCAAAATTAGTAAATTCCTAATTTAAAAATTCAAATAACATTCTAGAACAAATGAATAACACACCAAAAAAATGTGATGTGTAAATAGAAGAAAGATACAAAAACATTAAACTGATATATTAAAATAATGGAATAATAAATATACCGTGCGATTCATAAGTCGTAGTCTTTTTTTTGAATATGATATAAATGTATTACGACAAGGTTTTTTACGCAGTACAACTTGAAGACATGAAAAGAAAAAGGTTTTACAATAATTGTTCAAAATGTTCACCATTTTCTGCAAACACAGATTGCATCGCTCCACCAAATTCGTGTAGCATTTTCGAATGATGCGGTGATCGATGTCTGACAGCACTCTTGAAATGGCGCCTTGTAGTTCGTCGAGGTTCAGATAGTTATTTTCGATGGCGTAAACTCGATCTTTGACGTAACTACATAGCCAGAAGTGAGGTATCGTCAAATGGGGAGACCGAGGGCGGCATTCCTGGGGTCCTCTACGACCAATCCATCTTTGTGGGAAATATTCATCCAGCCACGTTCGCGCTGCAATGCTGAAATTCGGAGGTGCGCCATCATGTTGATACCAGTTTTGCGTGTTATCCCCAACAAAAGGTAGCAACTTTTGATTCAGAACGTCGACGTATCGTACCTGGTTCATTGTTTCACGGATAATACTGAATGTTATTCCAAGGTCGTAGGAAACAGCTGCCCAAACAGTTAATCCCGGCGATTTAATAGGCACACGAATCAAACGATGTTCATTCTCTTCAGAATAATAAAAAAGATTATGCTTTCGCACATGACCATTAAGGTAAAACGATGCCTCATCAGAAAAAAATAATTCTTCTGCAAAAATTGGTGCCATTTTCGTTGATTATCCAAGAACAAAATTCAATTCTTCGATCTGGGTCATCTTCTGCTAACTCTTGTTGAAAAGAAAACTTGAAAGGCTTTACCTTTTCTTGCTTGAGGTAACGATGAACAGAACTCTATGAAGTACCAAGGACACGTGCAACCCGTCGTTGATTTGCAGTATCGTTTTCTTTCATATACTGAACAACACTTTCCTTCATGGTTTCATCAGATGGTCTTACTGATCGCGGTTTTGTTGACAAATTCCCCGTTTCTTCGAATTTCTTCTTCTAATGCTGAACCGTTGTTCTCGGTGGCGGTTCACGTTTGAAACGCTCTTTAAAACTTTGACACGCTTTTGTGCAGCTTTCATAAACGATTGCATGACTAGTGATGAAAAATTTATCTTTAATAGAAAATTCGACATTTCCACTTGCTTCAGCCATTGTACTGGCAGTTGGCGCATTTGAATAAAAGTGAAAGTACACAAACTAATATCAGACATTTAAAATTTCAATTTCATAGATATTGAATAACCGGATAATCAATCAATAGGCCGTAAACAATCAAAGAAATATAATTGAATATGAAAGTCTGCAGAAATCCATAGCTTTTCTTTGCTTTTTCGATCACTGCATCATTCGAAAATGCTAAACGAATTTTGTGGAGCGATGCAATTTGCGTTTGCAGAAAAATGGTGAACATTTTGAACAATTAGTGTAAAACCTTTTTCGATTTCATGTCTTCAAGTTGTACTGCGTAAAAAATCATGTCATAATACATTTATATCATATTCAAAAAGTTTTACATTACATCGCAGTATAGTTCCATATCTTGAGACGACGACTTATGAATCGCACGGTATACTTTAATCCAAAAAGTTTAAATTATGAGCAACGGCTCAAAATTCTATCCAATAATGGTAAATCCAATATTGGTAAATTATTATATTGCTCAACAACATGTTCAAACCTCTCACTGACTTTGGCATAAATTTGCGATGAGAATTGTGGGAATTCTTCAATTCTAATAAGAATTTTAATGCGCTGTAAAAGTAGTTCAACAAAATCTTGTTCAGAACGAAATTGATTTATCAAACTATAAACAGTTAGGTGATTGCAAGCGATAGAATTTTGAAACGCTCGATGCCAACCTTCTTTTGCATTGTTTGTGCGTGGTAGATGAAAAATAAGGCGGTCATATACATTCCAACACTGAATTGAATATCGAGGACGAATTCTTCGTTTTTCAAGACCACGGCCAATATATGTATCCTCAAAATATGCAAAGGCATCATCGAGTTCTTGATAATCACTAGAAAGATCAAGTAAAGCCAAAAAGGCAGTGATAACATCATCCACAGGAACAAACGCTAAGGCAATCAGTGGTTTCAGAATGGTTCTAATTTCATAGTTGTTTAAATAGAGATCTGGAAGATTTGATGTTTCTTTTATTTTTTTGCAAATTAATTTGTTCCGATGAAAAAACAGCCTTTAACAGTAGCATTGCAAAATACAGTGGAAACAGCGTTTGTAGTGATTTACTAAAGCAGAATTAAAATTTTTTTAATCAAAATAAAAAAAATACATATATTTGCACGCGGTTTTGAAACTGAAAATTTTCCTGGAATGTGATTTGGAAAAAAAACTATTATCAAATTGTGAAAAATATTTTAAAAAAACTATTATCAATTAAGCAAATTGTAAAAAATGTAAAAATTAGTATTCTTTAAAAAATGTATTTTGTTTTAAATAACCTTTTTTCAAACGGAATAAATCTTTAATCAAATTCGTGTTGTTTTCATAATCGGTCGGATAAAATCCGATTCATGCAATAAACGATATTAAAATCGATAATAATCGATTCTATCATTATTAATGTCTAAATAAACATCTTTTCCACGGGAAAATATTCTCGTTTTTCATCCTTCATCAACGAAACTACGATTCGGTCGTAGTAATGATCCCGAACCGATTATCATTCCACATTGTATCGCTCGTAAAGTCAAATCATCATCGAATCACAACATCGTCCGACAACCGCTCACTCCCGACAATCACTCGGCGATGTCAATGAATACGAAATTCAGCAACGCCATCAAACTGGCATCGATCGCCATGAAATCGTTTCCGATCGAACTGCTTCAACCGTTCAAAGAACAACCGACAATCGGCGAATTGATCCAAATGAACAACCAGCATTCAAAAATGGAAATCATTCCCGACAATTGTCCATCGTCATTCGATTCCAACCTTATCGCGCGAGGGTGTGATGGCGGCCCTATTGTATTCAAAAATGCGCCATCCAAAACCGGTAATGTAATTTTTATTAGAGCCGGTTCTGCCTCCCCATTTTGTCAGAAAGAACAACGCGGTTCAGGGCATGAGTCCGCGCGCCAAGTGCAGCTTCTTTAGCCCCACGCTTCAGCGTTCATTGCTCCTTTTTCAAAATCTATCATAATAGTTTGTGGATTTAAATTTGGTTGTTGTCTTAAAAGCTATTCAAACATACGAGTGTAATTTAATTGAGTTTTATTGGTCATCAATGCATAAACAATAGGCAATATTTTGTTTGATTTTAAACTTGGTAATAATAATCGAGGGGCGACAGATAATGTCCCATCCATAAACCAATTTTCACAAGAAGCCATTAGATTTATGTTTGCAGTTGTACTGAAGAACATTATCCGGTTGGTATCATTAGATCCAGAATCGTATATCAAAAAGATTCATTTCTAGTTGTAAACCTCAAATTTTCAGGAAAATTTATTTCTGAAAGATAATTTGGATTTGGCCAAGGAGCATTCTCTTGTTTTCATTGAATTGTACGTTAACTACAGCGATAACTTGGAAGAAATATTGCAGCATCAAATGGAATCCCAGTTCTAGATTTCTGAATAATTTGTCTCTGGACGTCTACTGTCTGTGATGCACGAGTTGCAACCATCTGAGAAATGTGCCTAGCGACAACTTTACATGCATACGCAACAATCGGATTTACAGATTTTGAAGTAAAGAATTGAAGATTCATGTTGAAAAAAGTGTGAGAAAAAACATTTTAGAAATTTATAATATTTTAAGGTATATTTTTAAAGGTATATTAACGTAAATGGAAAAGTTTATTATAAATATTACATTTTAATAAAGTATTATTCGGTAACAAAGGCAAAAAATATCTTAATTAAAAATTTTAAGAAAATTGAATTTATTTAATTATTTAATATTAATATTATAAATTTTTTTTCTGAAAAAATCCGCCGTAAAGTCACCCGCGGTAAAGTCGTACGCGGTAAAGTCGTCCGTGGTAAAGTCGCCGCGGTAAAGTCGCCTCACCATTGGGGAGTATTTTCCAAACAAAGGATGTCGTAGAGTTTTCAGTGGATAATCTGAGGTATTTGAGATTAATGGAGCGATTGTTGTTCAGAGAATTGCTGTGGTCGAAACTTGTGATCGATTGGGATTTTTTTCTAGAAACGTTTTTTGATGGCAACAAGTGAGGATGAGGAAAGTATTTTATCACAAGAAAAGTCATAAAATCCACTGTTGACAGTTTTATAATTCCACAGTACGAGACAGAAAAGATAGAAATTTAATAATTCCAATTTGGTTTGTTAAATAAACTACATAGATCACTAAACCCTTCACTAAACGCACAACATCACCTTTTTGATACAGATCACATGGGATTTGGCGTTTTAGTTATCGTAAACAACCCACTTTTCATCGTAGGTAAAATCCGGTAAAATAAACCTCAGATAAATATTTGCAATAATCAAGAACAGTCATTAATTCACCGATGTTTTTGCATTTCGTTGAGTTTGTGAGGTATCTCTTGACTATGTTTACTTTACTAGTTTTTTCAGAACTGTTTCAAATAATAATTTTATGGTAAGTTTTGAGTTCAGCGGCCAGTTTGCCTGTTATTGGGGTTGGATCCGCTTCAATGGAACGGCGTAGCGCTCATTTATCATGGGTTGTTGGGCGTCTAGTGCACTTTTTATCTTAACGATTCGTATTGAAGGGACAGGATTTTGTATATCATCCTAAAGATGTTATTTCAGTCGTAGGATCTTGGTCGTTGCTAGCGCAAATGCTTTTAAACGCTTCGGCTGCTGTACGACACATTTTGAATTCGTCGAAAATCAAGTTGTGGATTTCTTCTCACTTTTTTGACATTTTAACTTGACATTACCTATAATCAATAACTTTATATACAAAAAGCCAATTGTGGCGCCGGCAACCGGACCAAGTCGCGGCGACCAGTACCTCTTAGATATGCTGGGACTTGACTCTCGAGAAGATTGCCGTGTCGGTTTGACGGCGTCCATGTGCCGATCATGTCCAATGACTATCGGTCGACGCGTCATCGGATATCGGACCAGCGACCGACTCGCGGTGGTTCTGTGTTGCGTTTCGATCCCCATTTGGCGAGCGGTTCCGCCTCGGGTGGTGATCGATTTGATTAGCCGATCAATTGTGTTTTATCGGAATCAGATTCCGGGTGTCGAATATATCGAGTCAATGAAAGGACACTCGATGATGAAACCGAATAAAAACTTTGATGGATGAATATACTACAGGTATAATAAGTCAAACGAATGTCAAGAAAAGTTTTATTATTAAAACATTAAAATTTAAAAATGTGTCATAATTACATATTTGTTTAATTTAATTAAACAAAATTATTTTTTTAAAAGTTTTTTTCAATTATCGGTCGTTTAACCGAAGCACCATACCAATAAAATGCAAATAAAAAATCAAAATACTCCTAAGAATATACATGTCAACATCTTCTGTGTATCTAAAACTGAAAAAAAAGATATTCGTCTACATCCATACAAGATTCTGTTGCAAAAGAACTGAAACCAGCCGATCATGCAAAATAGCGAATATTCGGAGATTGAATTTTGACTAGCCAACAAGAGGTCGACAATGTTTCAAAAAGCATAATTTTCCTAAATGATCGGATGACTGCCTGCATAGAAAGTGCAGGTGGCTGGAAATCATTTTTCATTATTAAATCGAAGTATATTTTGAATGAAATCAAATTAAAATTTTGAATTTTGCTTTGGTTTTGAATGCTTTATTGCATTTTTAAAAACTGTCAAGCATACTAAACTAAGAGACGTGCAAAAATGACAAACAATTTGGATTCTTCGAAACTGTACTATTTTTATTAAAACACGTAATTTCTTGAAATAAATACCATAAATTTAAAATATTTTAAGAATATTTCACAGAACATGTTTTCCTTTTTAATCATTTTTGACTTTAACATATTGTTGTGTACTTATGGGTTTTTCCTTGAGAGTTTGACTTCTTTTTGCCTTGTCATGCCTCTGCGAATTCTTGCATTCAAGAAAAAGGAGGAGAGATACGCTATTGACTATTCTTGCTGTTCTTAATGTTGAGGTATGAATTTTATAAAAATAATAAAAGTATTGAAATAATAATTTTGTTTTAATTAATGGATAAAATAAGATTTTATTTATCATTTAACAATATTAAATATAACTTACATATAAAAAATTAAATTAAATTAGATAAAAAGGATAAATAATTTAGATTAATTAGAAAAGTATTTTTCATAGAAAGATAATTAAATTATTTTAAAAAGTAAATAAAGAAAAACTAAATTAAAGAAAGAGCTATAAAAGAAGAAAGATTTTTAAAAGAAGGGACTCAGAAATTTATTTAAAAGAGCTTGATTAAATATAAGTCAAGAAAAGAACCTTTAATTATATAATTAAAAAGAAGGATTTTTATTATAATTTATGAGATTGTATTAATTAAAAAAAGGGGTTAAACAGAAAGAAATATTATTTGTTTTCCTAAGTGAATTTGAGAAAGTAAAAGTAAACAAAGGAAACGAAGGTGAATTTGCCTAATCTAAGTAAAAGAAAACAGGAAAGGGCGAAAGTATATTTACTTTGTGAAAGAGGGCAACAGTTGGGTAAATACGGCTGTCCTATAAAAGGGAAATACAAAAATTGGGGACAAAAAGTGAAAGTGAAAATTGAATTAGAGAAATCAAGGATTTGAAAGAACAGGAAGTGCGAATTCGCTTATAACCATATAATTTATATATTTCTTTAAATATATTTTTAGATTTTTAAAATCCGTTCTGAGGCAAGCGAAATATCGTTTCCTCAACTACCCAAAATTCAAAATAATAAATAGGTTTAAGTCGCTTTTAACTATTTAAACTTGTACATTTGTGTATAATTTTGTGTATTATTTAGAAAAACCTTCTCTTTTTTAATATTTCTAGTTAAATCTTGTTATCACAAAGATACACCAACATTAACAGTTTTATTAGTTCATATATTGTACATTATTTTAATAATTACCTTATTTTATCGAAATAACGCACCCTTTTGATTAAACGCACTCCCTTTGTAACCTCGTTTTAATAAACGCGTTATTTAAAATGAATCTTAAATAAATATATATCTTAATATAATATATCTTAAATAAACGCACCCACTTAAATTGTACTAATTCTGATTAGTTTTAGAATGAAAGTTCCAGTTTAATTAATTCTAAATTAGGATCAATATTTACTATTTTTGGTCTCAATAAATTAAAGAAATTAATTTGATTTTTTTAAAAAAAATACTCTTGTCCTCAAATAGTGCAAGTTAACCAAAAATTTGATTAAAAATAAATTTAAAACTCGAAACGAATAAACGCACCCTTTGAATAAACGCCCTCTGTGTGGGTAGCTATAATTTATAAACGCACCGGCGCGTTAATTCGATAAAACACGGTAATAGAACTTGACTCACAGTGGATTTATAGGATAAACAAACCTGGTTAAAAAGTCAAAATCTTATTTTTTCCAATGCGTTTGACTTCTTTTTGTCCATACTGTACATTATTGAATAACTGTTTGTCTGTTTGCTGTGCATTTGAAGGCGGTACTACCAAATGCAACCAAACTTTCCACAAACACGTCATACCCAAAGTAAGGTCAACGTCAACGTATTTCTATTCGATCACTCAAACTGCATTATTTTCTATTTTTCAAAAAATTAAAATTTTGGTTACAAAAGTATAGAACAAAAGGCGAATTTAGAAGACACATATGGAAATTTAACTTTTACTTACAACTTTAAATAACTTATTCACTCTTGAAAAAAACAACTAAGAAAATCGAGTACCTGATTATATTGCTAATAAAAATGAACAAAGAAATATAAAATCTTTCAAAGAAAAGGGCTTAGAACGAACTATCCTGTGAATAACAAAGGGTTCAAATTACATTCATATTTATGTCAATAGATACAAATTTTATGCATAATTTATTTGTTTAATAACATGATAACATAATTTGTTGTATAAATTTTTAATTTAATTTTTGTTTATTTTTCGTCTTTCTTTTTTGTTAAACTATTATTGTCACGTTTTTCTAAATAATTTACTATTATTTCAATAAATTGTGTTTCTCTTAATATTTTATTAGACCAACAGAAATTAAATATTGAAGAAAACAATGGAAAAAAGGAGAAAGAATATGATAGTTCGGATTCACCTAAAGTGAAATTTATTTTAGACAGATACTTTTTACTTTCTAAATTAGGTCAAATTTGAAGATCCGTCAAAGGAAGAAACAGATTTAAATAATACGACAAATCCTGAGAGAAATCAATTTTCTGTGACTTCGTATCAAACCAATATCACAATAAATTCGGCCTTTGGTATTATCAGTAACCCACAATCAGACGTCGACAGTATCACTTCAGGAAATTTAAATAAAATGTCGATTGTTCGTGATAGTGAAGGTATAAATCTATACCTAAGACTGGGAGCTGTAGGTTTGTTTGCATTATCAGTATGTTGATATTACCTAAAAATATAGGGAATTCATGTTTTCAAGAATATTGTTTATCAAATTAATTACAAATTTTGATTTAGATTTGGTATTTTTATTTTGATTTCAAATGCTTCTTTTATTTTTTTTACAATTTTATTGTTTTTTGTGTTCAGTTTTGGTAGCTCGAAGAGTTCGTACAGATTTTTAATAAACATATAAAAGCCCACGCTTTTATATGTAAACATACTTGATTAACAATGTATACACTAAACTTGCCATATCACTTGTATCAGAAAATTCTATCCTTCCTAAACGTCTTAGGTTTCTCTGTGAAAAATTGTTGAAGGATTTAAGGACATCAAAATATTCAGAGTTCTTGTAGTTAAGAGAGTTTTGCAGCTACCTGAATAGGTAATGGTCGGAAGGGTCAATTGCGGTGGAATATTGTTGGTATGGTAATACATCCAAACAAAGTCCTAACAACCTTTTACATGTAGTCAAAGAGATGAAGCCTGACTTTGGTAATGATTAATGCGGGTTCATCTGGCTTAACCTAAGATTTTTTTCGCTTCACGTTGTTATAGACGATCCTTATTCTTCAATTGTCACTATTTGTTTCAGAAATGGAGTATTTTTGTTGCTTTTTTTTAAAGCGAATCATAAACAAATATACAATGAATAAGATTGCTTTCGCTCAGAATATGCAAAACCCTTACGTCGTAGCAATTCATGTTATTGTGCTTATTTAAAAGTTTATGGACGGCGGTTTTCGATATCTTCAATATTTCTTCTCATTCACGAGTTGTGCGGAAAAGATTTGACTCGATCAGGGTATTAGGTCGGTCACTATAATTGTTTGAGGGTATGTCAGTGTGCTCTTAGTCGTTAAGATTGAAATCATCAGATCTGAACCTACAAAACCACTTACAAAGTGTTCTGTCAGCTAAAAAATGTTCTCCTTGAATAGCACTTATCTTGTTTCTTATTTGATTAGCATTCTTGCATTTCTTGAAATAAAATGCATTATGTAACAAAAAGGATCCTACTTTTCTCCATTTTCAAATTGACTCGAAACAGATACAAATCAACTTAAACAAACAATTTTTGGATCTTGTAAAATTTCTGTTCTGAATTTACACTTATAAAATTTCCGGCCCTAGACGCTGAATTTTTACAAGATCCCAATTGGTTTCTTAAAATGCTTCAGATTATCACTTTTAATCATATATTATTAATATATGATTAATAATAATATAATATTAATATAATATTAACTATATTCTGACATATACCAGTGTCACATTTGGACTATCAACATGAACCTTTCAGACAATCCAATAAAATATTCAAAATCTAAAGCCAAAATAAAAATCTAAATTTAAAATGAACTAGGAAATTAAAAAAAATTATATTCATTCTTTATGCTTACAGAACTTTACTTGGTCGTACAAAATTTTAATCAAAAAATGATTTTCAAAAAAACACAATAAAAAATTAAAATATTCTGTTGATCAGCTGAGGTCCGACCGCATAAAGCATGAATATAAAAAAATATTTTTTGATTTACTAGCTAGACTTTAAATCGGTTTACTGTACTTTACTGTACTCGGTCCTTCCGGATCCCGTAGTCGTAGCAGCATTTTCACATTTAGCAGCAACAGTTGGTAAAACCGATCTGATTGCAACAACAGTCGGCAGAACCGATCTGGTTGCATCATTAGACATAGAGTCATTTGTTTTTATATCATCATTGCTATTGTTATTTTGTTATATTGACAGTTTTTTTTAATAGTGTTATCCGCGGCAACTTTAATGTCATTCATCGAAAATAGACTTTTGACAATTACATATTTTGATAAAGTGATTTTATGTTCTTTGACAATATTTTGTAACTTAATCTTTAGATTAACATCAGCATCTCTAAGTCTAAATAAGTCTAGATTGTTTAGTAATTTTAGAGTTTTATAGATTTTATTTTAGGAGAGAAGACAGTCGGAACTTTATGTGTTATGAGCGCTTCTTTCCATGAGAGTGGTGCTAGGATTACTAATTCAAAAGTCTGTCTATTTAGTTTGTCCAAGAACCAACGTGGGATGTTGTTTACTCTTTCTACCCCCTCCGCAAAACAGTGAATATTTTTTATAAAGGGTGATAAAATTTTATGTCTCTGAATCTTTTCCAAAGTTTTAATTTCGGAATCGGTAATTACTATTTTTTTCAGCCGTTACGATGCTGGTAAATGCAGCAGATTGTTTTTTTATTTGGTCATTGTTAAGAGAACTCACACATTTGGCAGAACATTTATTACATTCACATTTCTTATCATCTTTATGATGATCAATAGTATTGCTTTCACTTAGATCCATCAATCAATTTTCAATATCTCCCATTATAATCTGAACTATACTTGAGAAGATTATTTTATTTAAAAATATTTAATTTAAATTTTATTGGCTGAAATAAAATATTTTTGTAGTCATTTTTAAACATTAATTTGATTTTAATTATTTAAAAATTTACAAAAATAAAATCAATAAACTTATTTTAAAGTTGCAATAATAAAAATTAAAAATTTGAATATTAAATCTAAATTTAAATAAATTAGTTTCAGATTATAAGCAATTAAATATTGATAATCCATCTGGTTAGGAGAGGCACAATCACAAATCAACATACAACATTTAAACATGCAAACACTAAACAAAAACATCCACACAGCAAATATTCCTCACAGTCATGTATCAGTTCGAAAGCGTGTTCAAAATTATCTCTACTGACATGATCTGCTGCCAGAATTGGTGGTAGAAAGAATAGTGGCTTAGTCAAGTCAGATGCGGCCGGTGTAAGATGAATGAGGTTATCGCTATCATGACTTGAATAATCCTCTTTCTGGTTAACTAAAGGTGTTTCGCGGATCTCAGAAGATTCATATAATATTACATCGTTAGATAATAGTGTTATTTTCATTATTTTCAGAGTTATCATTTTTCTCGTTAGAGTTTTTTATATTTTTAGCATTATTTTGTATAGTTACACGTAGCTCATTAG
>MQRK01239369.1:28515-39193 GCA_001938485.1 Girardia tigrina | reverse complement strand
TCACTGGTACACCTGCGATTTTATCAGATTTATTTAATCAAAAAATCGCCATTTAGTTGATATTGAATGAAAATATTTTCCCATTTTAGACTACTCTCGCGGAAAGCAAGTCAATCTCCGACCAGCTTCAGTGTTCCATCGTACAACTGCAGTCCGACTGTGCGGCTCTCTCCAGGTCAAACTTGCTGGCTGATCAAATCATAGAATTGGCAGACATTTTGATACAGGTAACTAAACTAGTTTCCCATTTTGATACAAGTACATCGTTGTTTCTGATGGCGACTACCAATCACAACAACTCGCATATTTAATATTGTCGACATGAAGGCCTGATCAATTGGCATTCGTGCACCTGTGCTACATCGCACGCGAGAGCGAGACCAGGAGCGAGTGCTAGTGCCGAGTGAATCACCCAGCTGGCCCACAAGTCAAATTTTTGATTAGGCGCAATCAATATATTTATATATACATAATATGCATTCAATATGGATAACTATTTGCCGGGATCACTCCAGATTCCGATCGGCAAAGTGTTGCCGCATACATTCTTCTAGATTAGTAGGAAAGTCACTACATAACACAATCAATACAAACCGATCTACCCAGATTTATATTATTTCCCATCTTACTAAATTCGTTGGGGATAATTATTAAAGCAGTCCAATTCATGCCATATTAGCTGAACAACATTTTCTCGTTCTCTATTGAATTTCAGCGATAATTTTGTAGAATAATCTCTGGTTTCGATAATATGAATGATAATAATAATAAAAATATTAATTAGTATTTATTAAAGATAGGAGATTAATGTAGAGGAACATGCGTAAGTACGCGAGTGTGTTAGACCGGTGTCGCTGGAAATATCGATATATGATTTTGAATACTTTCTATTTATAAAGATAAAATATTTTTCCTTTAGCTCCAGGAAACAGACCCCCTTGGCAGCGCTCTCGACATAACCCATCAATCATTGTGTCATGAGCCTGCCTACCAAAACAATTCAATGATAATTACAACTGAGAATCATCGTTCCACCAGTTCTTGCGGGGATATCGGACAGCTACGTCACGGATATCGGGAACAAATAGAATCAGCAGCCAAATTATTTTTATATCGTCTCGAGTGCTACAGTTCAATGGGTAGACAGACTCCAGACAGCGGAGCGGGTGTGAGCAGTACATTAAGTAGCGGTGGAGGGAGCGTCGATGTAGAAAGTGTTCTCCGGCAGGCATCAAGCACAGGAGACTGGAGCAAAGCAGACGAAATTAAGCTGAGGCGTTTACTTGATCAATTAATAGCAGAGAGAAGCAGAGCTCGGTTATCTGTGGTCGGAACTCATTTAGGTCAATCGTTCTATGGTCAATGCCTGAGTTCATCAAATCAGGTAAACATTACTACTCAGTTACTATTTTTGTTACTAAGCTACGTATATCGATCGAGATGAGTTGCTATTGTTCCGAGCAACAGATAGTCGATGACTCATTTCTCCCTGAGTCTGTATCTAAATTAGACAAGAAATATCCTCACTCGACATTGGGAGCAGGCAGGAATTAGCTACTTCTTCTGGGCTGTATGTATTGCTGGCCTCGTGTGTTCCTATGCATCTTTGTACGTACGTATGCGAGCGTGTCTTCTCGAGAGGAGTCTGCGGTCAATTAGTCGATAGTGATTTGAGGACACATTAATGTCATTTGTGGCAAAAGAGACCTAATTATAGACTTTGCAAAGCATAATTTACTAATAATGCTTATTGTTGGTGACCTAGTTTACTTAGCTATTGATTCACTACCCAACGG
Organism: Girardia tigrina; assembly: GCA_001938485.1. Lineage (NCBI taxonomy): Eukaryota > Metazoa > Platyhelminthes > Tricladida > Dugesiidae > Girardia > Girardia tigrina. Next base: position 37,397 of record MQRK01239369.1, on the reverse strand, counting down.
GACATTCTGCTGCGCTTACAGACTCGAGCAAACTAAATTAAAATATCGCCATTGAGATAAGAAATTTATATCCATATTGTTATGGCTAGGTTTAAGACTAATTCAGACCATGTAATGACTTTACTCAAGCCGTCTTTTGTCGTGAACGGTCTTGAATGTAGAATTATTGTTAGACTTACCAATTGACTTGTAACCACTTTGCGACGGTCACTTGACTCATTTACTCCCCTAAAATATGAACCCAATGAGACTGATATTTCCGACAAACTGACACTTGAAGTCTCTGAGTTACTTTTAGAATGTGTACTTTTCAATTATTCTCTTTCATACTACGACTATTATTATTAAAAGTACGGTTTATGTATTTGATAACCGCTCTTCACACTCACAACAGTTCTTAACTCTAACTTTTACAGTTTGATTTTCATTTTAGTTTTTTATTTGACACAAACATTTCAGACAGTAATTTATTCCGACTGTGGTCTGTGGAATACTTTCAGTGACGCGACTCACGCAGTGAACAGGAACCCGCGTGGCAACTACTCCCAGTAAGAGATCTTTCCCTGCAGCATCAATGTATCCATGTGGTGTTACGCATTACGCACAGTTGTAGCTAGAGTGTGAGAGCCAGTTCCAATAGCAATATTATCATCCAGGCATAAATAAATAATTATAAAAATATTATATTTAACATCTAAAATTAAAAATGAATCAAGTTGTATTAGTAATGTAATCCTAATTACTTCAGTCTTCTCTCCAGCGCCAAGAGACGGGCAAATTATCGTCCCACGATTTCGAAAGCCAAATGTCCGTATCAAACCAACAATTAATCGAAAATGCTATCCTTCTTCAGGTTTAATAAAAATAATTAGACTCGTTTGTTAATGAAGTAATTTCCACATTTAGGAGCTCTGTAGCCTTAAAGAAGAAAGAGCAACTTTGAAAACCCGGATATATTTGCTGGAAAAGGAAATGAAGTCGATGCAGTTGGCGCTGGATAGCAAATCTGCTTGCGAAAAGTCTTTGAAGGTGCAATTAAACCAAATGATGCAGCACAGGACGGACTTCATATCAGGAAGCGATGAGAGCAGAAGACTCAAGAGTCAAATTGAAGTAAGTTTTAATCATAAAATATAAATAAATAAAATATCTAAAACAAATATTCATAATATATTAAATTCCTTTGTCATTTCGTAATCTGAGGCTGTAAAATGTACTTCTACGGAATTCATGACCTCCGAATTCATTATTAAACAATCTATAATTAAAGTAATTATTGAATAACACAATTATTTTAAATTGGTTAGAAGAACTATTGTTAGAAATAATAAATTCTTGCGTCATGCGTAAAGCCGTATTTATGCTGTACGTCAGAGCCAGTTGCACTGAGAATACAAATTAGAAATATTAAAGTGAAGTACTCTCAATTTTAGCAGTCAGTGACGTACACGTGGCGCGATTGCAGCAGCCGTACAACCGGTGATGGTAAATAATTGAGTCAAGTTTGAGTTCACACTTCGTATTTTTCTGTAGATAACGTGAATGACGCAAACTAGATGGGGATGAAGGAAGTCATTTTGTAATAAAATATTACTAGTTTTCTTCGAAAGTAAGACCTGGGTCTTATTTTCAAGCACTTAATAATTTCCTTTGCAAAATTAACGATTTTTATAAAAAATGAATCAAATAAAATACAACTAGTGCAATTTAAAAGTTTTAAAATCAAAATTGGGAACTATTTACAAAATAATATTATTACTAATGGATAGTTATGGATCTCACAAAGATTCAGGTGTTTTGGCATAAATATAATTTCGAAACTGTTTTCATTCCACCTGTTCTTTTTGGTGAAATGAAAATTTTTGATATTTTTAAATTAAAAATCACAATTATATTTGAGATAAATTAAAAAATAATGTTTTACTAATTAAATTGAGAGAGCTTTTGAAATAAATTATATATAAAAAATATAAGTTTATAGATAATATTTTTACTAATTAAAATGAAATAAGTTTTATAAAAAATTATAGTGTAATGATAATATTTTATTAATTAAATTGAAAGAACTTTTATAAAAAATTAGGTTTAAAAAATCACAATTAAAATAACAGTTTCATAGTAAAAGAATAATGTAAAGATAATTTTGATATATCTTGTAACACTTTAAAATAAAAATCATAATGTTTATTGAATTTAATTGTCAACGGAAAGTTTTATTAAAAAATAATTTATTGAATATTTTAAAATCAAGTTCTAAAATAAAAATCATGTTTTATTGAATTTAATTGTCAACGGAAATTTTCATTAAAAATAATTTATAATTGAATTTTTAAAATTAAAGAAAAATTATTTAGGAAATGAATTTTTAGAGAACATGTCCATTAAAATAATTTTAAAGATCTAAATTTATATCTCAATTAATAAACATTGTAAAAATCAATAAAACGAAAACAAAATAGGATTTATGCAGAATTGCATAAATTAAATTGAATAAGTTATATATATACATCGATATTATCATTTATATTTAGAATTTGAAAATCTGGTTTATGTAACTGAAATATTGTTCCTCATAAATTTGTTTGAATAATGAAAGTTGTATTAAAAATAAAGTTTGCAAATTATAACTTTAAATTTTAATCACGAACCCAATACCATCACGCACCACTTCCTATCTTCAACCGCTTGATGTGTCAATAAATTCAATTTTCATAGCTAAAATGAAAAAAACAGCGGGGCGATCGGTTTATTAATTTAAAAACATAGACGAAGAATTGATATCGTCAAAACTCTACACGGGAAAAATGTTTTTATTTGTTTCAGAAAGTCTAATTGAAATTCATCAAGTACATATTATTAAGTCATTACGATTTCTGGTATAACTCAAAATGGTATCAATTTGAGTAGTGAGCTAGTAAATTACATATTGGGAAGTCTACTTTTAAAATTAATAAATCTTTTTTTTGAAATTATTCTGAACTTTTATTTTTATCAAAAAATTTTCTTAGGTTTCATTTTTTTAGTCTTATTTTTGGAAAAAAAATACTTGTAAAAGCTGAGTTTCTTCAAATATGAAAGCTGGTTTTATTTTCGAAAAAATACGGAACTACTACTGTTTGATTAGTGTCAAAATGGTTTTGGGGTCGCTTACATTCAGATAAATACAGTAGAAAGAAAAAGTGGGTCACAAGTTAATATGTAACAAATAAGAATGGTTTCAAATGTGAAGAGAAGGGCGTAGGAGCTGCGACTAGTTGTATCTTACTTATTAGATAAAATGTATTTCTATGTTCCAAGACGGTTCATACGAATGTACAATGTACACAATTCAGTCTTTTATCTTCAACATTTATAACAGATCTTTATCATCCAATATTTTCGATTTCAGCCACTAAAGCCAAGAGAGTTAAAAATATTTTCTTCCGAAAAGTAAAGGTTAAATTTGATAAATCCTATGAACAAATTTACAATAAAAAGGAACACCCAGTTGGCTCATATTTATGGATTGGGCGCAAGGCAGAATCTGTTAGGATTGTTGGTCTGGCATGCAAAAATGCGTAGGCATCCCGGCACTACAAGAACGAAGTGAAAATAACATTTATAATGGCCCCCACTTATTTTACTGTCATCTCCTGTTTCTCCTCTCCACTCTTCCTTGATTCCTATTTCACAAGGAAATGTATCCGATAATTTGACTCCGTTACAACACCAGTAGGTGCGTATTAGCCAGCGCATCCGTCAGTGAATAATACGGAATTTTATTACTGATATATTTTACAACAATCTCTCGTAAAATTATGAATAATTAATTAATAATCGGTAAAGGACCGAATGAATATATCAAACATCATACTGATAAAGTCTCTCTGATAATCGGTAATTACGGCCTGTAATGAGTAATACGCGTTACATGACCGTGTTCAACCACGATACGGCGTTATGGAGGCGGCAAATACTGATGAAGGAATTATCGGTCGACATCAAAATTCCCATTCCCTCAGCATCCCTTAGTCAAGTCAGTCTCTTTGTACGCCTTTGTATGAAACTAGAAACGTTTGGTGACTCAAAAGTTGCAAATTGTTACAAATAACTATAAGTGTTTTGAGTCATCCTACTGGTGGTAAAACAAACAAATTTTATATCAATCTTGAGTCTCTCTTTCCTCCTTTATTTTAACGCCAAAGAAACAACAAAACCTAACAGTATAATGTATTATTATTAATAATAATAGACGTAAAAAGAAAGGTTATGATAAAAATCAAATATTTAAATGAGATTTTAGTTATGTAAAAATGTTGAAATGTGAAATTCAGGAATGATAAATTATCACGTGTACAATCTTATCGGGACACCAAAATTTATCATCACGTAAGAATTACAATGTGAAAAAATATGAGCTTCAGGCCTAAAGAACCTTGTAAAAAGAAATACACTACAGTCATCACGCTCTAAGTGGGAACTGGAAGCCGGAGAGTTCTTATCGAACTTATTGTCTTAATCTTCGGAGTGGTAGGATGTCCCAAGTCACTGGATCAAGAAATGGACAAACACTAAACCTTTTCCAGCATCTCAGGGATGGAGTTATTAGCAAAGAGAATATATAATATTATACAAAATATGAACTTCAGGCCTAAAGATCCTTTAAAAAAGAAAGACATTTCACTCCCTACGCTCAAATTAGGCACTGGAAGCCAGAGAATTCTTATCAAACTTGTCTCAATCTTCAGTGGGGTATGATATCTTAGGTTACTGGGTCAAGTATACTAATATACTGGGTCCAGTATTCCAAAGAAGGAGCCATTAGCAAAGAACATGTATAATACTATTCAACAGAAAATAATATTTTGTAATAATCGATTTTATTATCAGTAATTAGCATTTGTAGTACATATTTTTACATGAAATTGGGCTACTGATAAATGCAAATGGAGAATCCTAATGGAAATTTGTAAACTAGAACTGTATTCACATTGTGGAAATGTCGGCGAATTCGTGCAGTTGTGACATTTGTTCCCATTTTCCATATGATATCCGTATTTGTCCATGGGGTATTTGCATCATTCATCAAATTTGTTATGCTACACAGAAATCAAAATAGAAAACAAATAGAAATAAAATGTGTTATCGGAAACTTAATTGATCATCAATTTTTAGTACATCGAAAATATGTATACTTGTAATAGGAAAATGATTACACTCCCACCATTCCGAATATCATCTACCGTCCACAATCTCTGACCCCCTTCCACGGTACCCAAGTTTGATGACAATTTCCATTCTGTAATTTTCAAAGCTCAATTTTTTCGATCATAAAAGATCAGAATTGGTTGAGAGATTTTATCGTTGAGGCTAGAACGAATTTTTGCTCTAATTAATATTCCTGGAAATTATTTCAAGGTTTATTTTCAAATATTAAAGCTCAAAATACATCTAGTTATAACTGTAAGCAACTTAATCGATTTTACTGTTATAATTATAAACTTCCTTTAATAGATATATGAATAACACGAATTAAGCCGTAAATAAATAATATATGGAATATAACAACCCTACTAAAAAAATTTTTTTTAAAAAAAATAATTTTTAAAATAATGTAATTTCTATAAAAAATGGATATTTTATAAAAGATTGAATGATTAAAGAGTTTACTATATGTAAAAGTTAGTTTTTAAAAATAATTTAATTTCTGTAAAAAAATATATATGTCTTTAATAGTTTGAATGATTAAAGAAGTTTATTTTTAAGAAAATTAATTTATAATAAAAGTTACAAAAGTATAATGAAATAAAAAAAACATTGGGATTTCATTTCCTTAAAAATATTTAAAGCTATAATTTATTATACTTAAAGTATAAAATTTAAATTAAATGAAATTATATATCAATATTTATATTTCAAATAGGATATCTGGTTGTGCTAAAAATGAAACATTGTTCCTCAAAAATATGTTTAAAAACATTGTTTGTTAGAAATAAAGTTTTACGTTCTTGATTTCTTTTATTGATCAAGAACCCAACAATATTATTTTAGGTTACCACGTTAAAACGTCGAAAAAATCATCGAAAAAAACATCGCAAAAGAAAATGTCGAAACGTTAAAAAATCGAAATAAAACGTCGATGAAAACATCAAAAAAACTTTTAATAAAACATTAAATGAAATGATGTATTATTAAATAATGATTAAGTGAATAATTGAATAAATAAATTGAAAACAAAAAGGATTAAAAGCATTATATAGTGAAATAGAACTTCCAAGAATATTCACCCCTGTTTTAATAGCATTCGTATTTGTAGAAAAACCACATATTAGGAAAGTTTTCAACTTTTTAAAATCAGGTGAGTCTTTCCCAAATTGCCTTGCAGAAATCTACTCGTTTTCCCGAATATTATATGGGAACGAAACTAGATGAAATTTTAGGTGCGAGAACACGTCTTTTTAATGATATCCCAAGGACTAATAATGCCATTGAAGAATATATTCAGAAATATTTTTTTTCGATGTTTTTTTGATGTTTTAACGCGCTACGTATTTTAATTACTTTTTGTGTTGTGCATTTTATACATCTATTCCCTTTCTATTTCTGCATATCTGTTTGTATTAAAGTGTTTTCTGTATAACTACAGCAGTTCTCAATTCAAAAATTCTACCTAAATTAGGCTTAAAACGTTGAAAATAAGTTCTCTCAATTTCATACTATTGGAGGCATGCCAACCAGAACAGACATTAGATTCGAAATCAGGGCTATCGAATTACTAGGAATATGGGGAATTTCTTCATGAACATTTTTGAAAGCAAAAATTTGTCGGACAATGTAATAGTTAATTAATTGAGATAGGAGGTCCCACTTAACAGTAGATGGGGGATTGAAAAAGAAATTGGAGCGAGATATTTTAAGTTTGGATTTATTATTTTTTTATAGTTTGGTTCTTTAGATTTTGGAATGGCACTAATTATCATCTTTCGTTTTGGAATAAGACTCTTCCTTTTTTCGATTGATAGCAGATAACTTCTTCGATATTCTCGGATCGAAAGTTTTAGTATCTGTTTTATTGTGTACTGTTAATTCGGAGACTTATCCACGCCTTTCGTCGAGGAAGGCTCGAGTTCTCTTCAAGCTTCATTTGCAAATGCGTAAGAACAGATGCCTTAGCAATTGAATTTAAAACGTGAAAATTATTTATAAATTTGATTAATTAAAATTTTTGATTATTTACTTTTCAAACTTAACAATTATTTTATAAATCACCCCCCATCCAAAGTTGGTAAATTTAACATAAAACTTCTTAGTGTAATTTTAATGTAAATATTAATCAAAATTTTTAAATATAATTTTTTCATTAATTTTCTTATTTTTTCAAAATAATTAAAATATTTTATCAATTGATTTTAGCACAATCTAAAGTAAATTATGTCTTCAAAAATTTGGTATTGACATTTAAAGTAAAATAATATTCTTTAATTAAAAGAAAATGTCAATTAAATAATATAATCAAGAATAAAACTTTTCTAAAATATTGACGTGACAGAAGAATTTTTACACTCAAAAATCTCACAAGGAAATTATTCTGGAATTACCGTTTTTTTTCGAAAATAAGACCACATTTATTAATTCTAATTTATAAAACTTCACATTCATTATCATCAATATCAGTAGACTGGATCTTAAACACGAGAAGAATATAATAGATCTCCCAATTTGCTATTTACTAGTTTGCTACTGAAAGTAATACAATTTTGAATTATACCAGAAAGTCGGAAGGACTTAATAATATGTACTTGATGAATTTCAATTAGATTTTCTGAAACAAATAAAAACATTTTTCCCATGTAGAGTTTTGACGATATCAATTCTTCGTATATGCTTTTAAATTAATAAACCAATCACCCCGCTATGTTTTTCATTTTAGCTTTGAAAATTGAATTTATTAACACATCAAGCGGTTGGAAGTGATGCGTGGTGGAATAAAAACAGTTTCAAAATTATTTTGCCCGAGAATTGCCATAAATTTCCGAGTCGAAAATCGAAGAAGAAAGATAAATGATAGAATAATTGCTGCGGCAGGTGCACCCAGACACTGGCATCTCCGGCAAAGCCATATCGATCATGAATAATAACATAACACCATAACACCTGAATCTTTGTGAGATCCATAATTGTCAATTAGCAAACAATGATCTTTTCGAATTGTTAAATGGATCAATATTTTTTATTGTCCAATCACAAATTTTGACCCTAAAAAGGGCCGTATGCCTTTCTCTGCTAGTGGCGTTCTTAGCTAACTCTCCAGGCAGCAGCAATCTCACTTCCGTCTGGATTTCTCTGCTCGTGATCGTCGACTTCTTGAATTGTGCCAATCGACTGGCCTTACTTGCAATCCTCTCAAGGCCAGTCGATTGGCGCAATTCAAGAAGTTCGCGCAATTATTCATGATCGATATGGCTTTGCCGGAGATGCCAGTGTCTGGGTGCACCTGCCGCAGTAATTATTCTATCATTTGTCTTTCTTCTTCGATTTTCGACTCGGAAATTGACAGAGATATTAGAGATTCTTGGATATTCGTCGGTTTTATATTCATGTTTTTTATTTTAGTTTTCTCTAAAATTCTCGGATTCGATTTCGGCGGATAGGCTTCAATTTTCATTTATTCTTATTTCAAATAACAAAAAAAATCGATAATGTCGAATAATTTTATTAGATAACAATTCCAATAATAAATAATTCGTTTAAAAAAACGAATTCAAGAAAAACAATTTTAAATTATTAATATATATATATATATATATATATATATATATTTCGAAAATATAATTTGATTAAAGCTTTTTTAATACAACTATTGGACATGTTTCGATTTTTAAAAAAATCATCATCAGCAATTT
>MQRK01239369.1:13626-25378 GCA_001938485.1 Girardia tigrina | reverse complement strand
AAACATGTCCAATAGTTGTATTAAAAAAGCTTTAATCAAATTATATTTTCGAAATACTAAACTTGCGTTCACAAGACTCAATAATATATATATATATATATATATATATATATAATTATATACAATGTTTTTTTAACCTTTTTTTAATAATTTTTACTTTTTCAATTTGAATAAAAATTTTAATTCATTTTGAAACAATATTTTTTAAACATGTATTTATCCAAAAATTCATTATATTTTTGTCCGTAGCTCCCTCTTTTAATGTAACAATTAGTATTTTATTTGATTCATTTTTTATAAAAATCCTTATTTTTACAACAGAATATTAAGTACTTGGAAATAAGACCAGGTTCTAATTTTAGCTGGTCATAGTTTCCAAGAAAACCGGTAAGAGCTCCTCCAGCAAAACGAAATTCTTTATGCCAATACTTTACTGGCGTTCCAATAACCCTCCTCCTTGACAGGAAATCGGCCGATGTAGATCGGATATGGATTTTATGTTTTATACAAGAATTAGAGCTGCCCATCGTGTCATCTTCATTTATTATAAAATTATATTATTTTATATAATTGATAAATTACAACTTCGTATTTTTGTATAATTTAATCAGAGATAATGAAGGAACGTTGCGCAATATACCATAAAAAAACTTCCGAGCGTTAATATCGAGGTTTGAGCATAAAATAAGAAATTTCAGCTAGAATATACAAATGAAAATATAAAATTATATCTGGCAACGTCTTTCACTAAGAAATGTCATCGAAATGAGAATATCTCGATAATAGAAAATATAAATTAATAAAATTCCGAGTGTATATTTCTCACAGACTCTCCTTCTGCCTTAATGAGGAATCGATGCATCTTGATCCGAGTGACTCATACGCCGCTCTCTCTGACTCACCGCCGATCATGCTTACCGTTTCAATTATATATTATTATTATATATAATAAAGAATATTTTATTTATAATTTATCATTTGTTTAATAAATATTTTTCATAAGTAAAAAACGACATTAAAAATATAAAATAATTATTTTAATAATTTCTGAAAAGTGGTTGAGATAGTTTTATTTTTATTTTTAAACAAATTTTATACGTTTTGTTTCACACCAAAACTTTTCTGCTCAAACAAAAATTTAAAAAACGTATTTCAAAAACATTTAATTAAACCTTCATTAACTAAAGATTTTTTAATACCTTTTTAGAAAATATAATAAATCTTTCTTTTAATTCGTATTATTTTCATTGAATTCTTTTAATTATTAATTTTTTCTTTCTTTTTCTTTTTAATTTACATACCATCAAACAAAATTAAAATACAAGTTAATAACCCCCTCATATTAGAAAACATAAAAATCAGAACAATTAGAAATAAAACATCACTGAATAATTAAAATTATCTAGTTCATTCGAACCCACTCCGAATAATAATTCGCTAATGTCTCAAAATGTTGACATTTTGGCTCCAGTATCTAATCAAAACGGTAACCCGGTCCGCATTGTCCAGAAACTGAATTAGACAGACAGGAAAAAGGAAAGAAAGGATTAATTAACATCACGAACAACAGCGCTTTTTGAACAATTACTTTTACTTCTTCTACAGGGAAATATTTTTCTTCCGAGGAATTTTTTGAATAGTGGGAATAAACAGAATGAAAAAAACCAAATCAGGAAACAAAATGTACTTTATATAAATCAATTTTCTCATTACTACCGTACTTGTAAAGAGACGTACATTATTCTGATTGAAAATAATCCTCTTACAAACCAGGTCTATTTTGTTACACATATCTATCGTTTAATGTTAGGTCTTTGGGGAGATAGTCATTTAGTAATATTTCTTTACCATGAGTTAAAACAGTCTTGACTCGTCACAAATTCTCACCCTCTAAATTTAGGACATGTAATATTCTTTTATACATTTATCCCCAGCAATTTCAGTAGACTTTGATCTATAATCTTGTATGTTTTGTGTTTGTATCCACTACACTTGTCATCATTTTTGGTTACTGCACATCTTTATGAATTTCAGTTTTCTTTTAACTTTTTTTTACCAAATTTCAGTTGTATCACACAAAATTTTCTTTAACCAAAGAGGCTCCAAATTGATACTTCTTGATTGATCGATATCCAATTTGTTATTTGGAGTGGCGACTATTGTATATTCTATGCATTGCTACTATTGCTTCATTTTGGGGTTCATTTCTCCACTTTTTCACAGAAAAAGTTTCAAAATAAGCTAAGTATTTGAATCTAAATTTCTTTTGATCTTTAATCACGAAAAAGGTCCATGAAAAACGAAGAATTTATTTACCCAGAAATATCGTAGGAAAGAAAGTTATTTCCCATTTTGTAGTTTCTTTCATAAAATGAAGAAGGACTCTATCAATTTCAAATAGGCCTAAAATGTTGTTCATAGGCCCTCATTCTGTTGATATGATGGATGAAGGCAAAACAACCATCAGAGGTACAAACAATAAATCCTTCCTCTTGGTTTTGTTTTCATAATGACACTTCAGTTATCATTTTAACACTAATCCGCGTACCCTGAATAAATGACTCTACACGTTACAGAAAATGAAGAGGAGATCCTCTCCTGCTGCGAAATTTCCTTATTAACCTTGAGGATCAGACTAAGTTTATTCTTGAAACTTCGAAGAAGTTTTGAAGTGTAATTCCTGTACCTTTACTAATAAATACAATTGCGTTGTTTTTATTCTTTTAGTGTTTTTGGTTACCATTATCCATTTTTAAAATTTGGTGACACTGAAATTTAGATACAACCCCATACAATTTCATAAATACAATTACAATATTAATTTAATACATGAAATACATTCTCCCTAGGAGAATAACTAAGAAACCGAAATCAATCCTCTTGCAAAATTCTACAATTTGATGATCAGTTAATGTATTCCAACCCATCCAGAGGGTATCATTATATATTTGGAAGGGGTCATAATGATCGTTTTAGAAATACGTAAACATAAGATTCGTTTGGTATATGATTTTGAATCCTCGCATTTTCAATTATAAATGTTAGAAATCTCTTTCGAAAGGCAAAGGAACTAAAATTTTTTTTAGACAAAAAGCTTTAAACCACTTTTTTTTCATTCGCTCAGTTCGTCTGTCTGTTTGGTACAAATCTTTTAGTTCTTATTTCTCTCACTTTTTATTATCGAATAGAATTGAAATTCGTAAACATTCATTCCCGATTACATTTTAATAATTTATCAAAATATTCACCATCTAATGGATTGATTAATTGAAATTGATTGAAAAACTGAAAATCCGGAATGAATGACTCAGTAAGAAAACTCAAGTCAAAATCATAATAAGGCGATCTATGATATTTTTTGTGTTGAAATACAAACTCATCAAATAAGCATGGTTTTTAAAAAAGCTTTTTTTATTTTTAATTAATTTGTTTTAATGTGTAATTATTGTTTCGTTAATTATTTAACTTATTATTAATAGAGCGTTCTCAAAGTTTTATTTATACACTTTCTAATTGTCTGAAATGTTTATTGAGAAATGTTTCCTTTCAGGATTTGCTGCAAGCCCTGGAAGAGTTGCGAGAACGATGCCAACTGCAGCAGCACCAAAATGAGGATTTTGTCAATGATCTCAAGAAAGCAAACGCAGCTTTAATTTCTGCCTTTGAGAAGGCAAAGCGAAAATATCAGAATAAAATTTCCAGATTGGAAGCGCAGCTGTCGAGCGGCTGCCGTCAACCAGTCCCGATCACTCATTCGACCTCCGACGAAACTGCTCTGTGAATCGTCGGTCCGGGACTGTTGTATATAGTCGACGATCTCGGTCTAATATTGTGTCTTTAGATTATCCGTGCTGAAACGCGACAACATTCACTCATTTGATTGTATAAATGATTTGCATCGATTCTCTCCTTCTTTCAGCCTAACTCGACTCAGTCGACATTCAAAAATCAGGAGAAGAAAGTCAGCGCGACAGCAACAGATGGCGCTCTTTCTACTCTCACTCGCCAGAGGGGGATCTTCCTATTAATTCTATTTCATGCTTATGTTGCCAGGGAAATTGAATTTCTTTTTGAAATATTTCCGATTTCCTCACAGTTTAGAGATGGATTAATCCGATGATGGTTATATTCAATTAATTAAATGAGATATAACTGATCGACTAATTCTCTCTGATCATGACCCCCCACACCAACACACACATACACATAGATAAAGGCTCAGGCGCCCATTGCCCCACTCATTATCATACTGATCCAAGTCGTCTAACGCCCGGGAGAATGATCAGAATAAATTATATGAAGAATTACTCAATTCTCGATGTAGATTTGATCCCATTGCTATTTATATGTATCAGTAAGCTGATCAATGGTCTGTGAGATCAGATCACATTAATTCGTGTCAGATTTGATCCATATTAAATTATTGTTTCAACCATTATTCTCAACTGATCTGTTTTGCTATCTGAAAGTCACAAGTAACATTTAAAAAGGGGGTCCATGAAAAAATAAAGTCTTCCTGAGGATTTTGTCTCAAGATTGCATTAAGATTAACACGCGAGTGTCCTTACCACAAGTTCATTACATTATAAACTTCCTGCAACATATTAAGAATTATATTATAATTGAGGCTTCCACACAAACATGACAGTCCATGTACCATATACATAAATCGATACCCCTCAATACTCTTTGAATCCCTTTACTAATTAGATATTTTCTGGAAAATATTGGTGTGGAAATATCGTACAAATTCGGGATATATTTACAAGCGTTGACATGATTATTGTAACGTACCGGATATAATTCGTCATTAAAGCATATACGAAAAGATGCAAAAAATCCAAGTTAATTGCAACAGTAAAGTAATTCGTCGAGGGTCACGACGAAAGATGTTCCTGCAACAATAATTCTAATAAGCACCTAAACTCATAGAAAAGACGAAAATAAATTTTCAATGGATTTTTTGACCTGAAATATTATTAGATAATATCATTAATTAATTATGCAAATAAATGATTTAAATTAATTAATCCCATTTAAATTCAAAGACTTAATAATTCAGAGTGGAGGATAACCCCTTGGGCCATGAATTGCCTTGGTAATGAGAACAGAAGCAAGCGACAGCTGGTCAAGAAGTTGTGTGATTAAAATAAATAGAAAATACTTTTTCTACTCAAAAATAAAATTATATTTACGATTTCCCTCTTCATCAATTTGACGGTTTTAAAAGGTTGTGACTTATCCTTTTTTTTGGAATAGTAAATAGGAACATGGTCTCCTGGAGCAGGATCACTCAATGTTTGTAATTATACAGATAAAACTTAATATTAATAATAGTAAAAAGTAAAATCCATTCGGTTTTCACTATACTTATGAGTGTTTGCCATTTCTGAAGGTGTATAATTTAAGGGGGGACAAGTTAATCTATGGTACAAGCTTTAGAATTGTTTAGCTATAATAAAATAATGTCAAAAGTAACAATAGTAACGACTAATACATAAAGATAACAGTAAAAAGATGAGCAATTAAATAAATACGATGGTGATCAAAGTTTAATATCAACCATAACCCTTCATAGTCGAAGATGAAGGTCATCTGTAGCTAGACAGGGGTCTGCAACAGACACGAAAAGTAAGAGACTATTAAATACTTAGTTTCCATATATCATGTCCGAAATAAAATCGACATGTAAGCGATAATATTAATAATGTAAAATATAATTTAAAATTATTTAAAAAATATTCTGCATGATAATGATAATAATAAGTGATAATAATTCCCGTTAATATTATTGAAATAAAATTTTATTTATCAAAAAAATTTTGATATTTTGACAATAATTAATAAAATAAATAATTAACATTCCTGTTTACAAAACTATTTAACTCAATTAGTCTAAATTGTCGAGGAATCGTTTTATCTCCGGGATGTTCGGGGAGACATTCGACATTCGCCTCCGGATAAACATTGGCCATCTTTGTTGAATTTTATATCAGGCGTCAGGTTTTCCAATTCCAAACATTAACATGCGACCCCCGCTGCGTTGACATTCTGGGACTCCATTCCCTGGAGATATTTATTAATTTGCCCCTCATTTTCGATGAACATTCAGGAACGATAGACATTGTACGAATGTTGTTACTGTCTATCGGTCGTTGGGCAATTGGTTCTATTCATTTAACTAAAGACAGTCTTTTGTCGTGGCTTTGCTTCGACATATTTCTGGCATTTCCTTAAAGTCCATTTTCGCAATAATGTTTACAATTTCTTGCTTTTTTTAGAAAAACATTAAAAAAATTATTTTTTATATTAAATGGGATAGATACAAAATACTTTTTGATATAAAATAAAGATAGTAGTGTAATATTAGTGTGTAATATAAAATATAAAATTGTACCAGTGGACCTAAGAATGTCAAATGAAGCTTGAGTTCCCGTGAGGAAGGGTTTGTTAATTGATAGGTGAAGACCTAATATAATGTTTGTCCATAATTACCTGAGGTCGGATGTAAGTTTGAAAAGTCTTCTTATATTGGGTTTTTTATGAGACAATTGTACTTACTGACCATTTCTAATAATATTTCTCAATTTGACGGTCGTATCAATTGTTCGCAAGATTTCTCTTTAAAATCACTGTATCCGTTGCTAATGAAAAACGTCCCTTGGTTACCGTTACCCGGGGAGCCGAAACATAAAATAAAAGCGTGAAATAAAGCGTAACCGCGACCGTTGCTATGGTGATCGCGACCGTTGCCATGGTAACCGCGACCGTTGCCATGGCAACCACGGTAACTAAGGACCCCCCCGGAGGGGGGGTGGTCCAGAACTCTCATTTTTCCCCTACTTCGCAAGATTTCTCTTTAAATTTCATTTTATATGATTTGATAATCTTATGACTTTTCTAATTTTATGTATTTAATAATGTTCTAGATTATTTTGATTCCTAAAATATGAAACATGTCAAAATGACCGGTTTGGTAGAAATAGGTATATAACAGTTAAAATGTTTTCGCTTCTCCATAATGAGATTAAATATAAACCTTATCTTTAAGCTGACACATAAGACATTCTTGTAGTAGAGTATTCTTCTAAACATTCATGAAGACCAGTCACCACATTTTTATAATTCTTTAAAATGATAAGTTTTTTTTCAAATGTTGGAATCTCTTCAACAGTAAAGATTTTATTTACTATGGAGTCAAAGGCAAATTAAAGATTGTTTCTTAATGCTGAATACTACTTTCGATATCGAGTTATTAAACTCGTTGTACTTCCTTCAAGAATGATGTGAAACTGGATGTATATATTCAGATATTCGAAAGAAAAAGATGATAATCATTAGTAGATAAGTTGTTTAGATTCCCCTTCAAGCTGTGCGACCTCCATCCGATTCCGATAGATATAAAATACTTTTTCGTTAATTAAAATAACTGACACTAATTCTCCGAATTCTTCTCTCAAGTCTCAAGAGTATAAATTTAACTAAGATGCAAATTAAATCTGACAAATTAAAGTCAATTTAACAAAAAATATTTTTCTTTTATTTTCTGAAAAAATGTTTGAGTAAGAGAAGAGTTATAAAAATATTTTTTTTATTTTAAGGAATTATTTTTCTGAATGTGTAAGACTTAGAAAGTACGGGGACATCTTTTAGTTAAACCCGGATGTCTTTTCTTATCAGTCTTATTATCAAATTTTGTCCTCGAAGGAATTTCGAAGGGCGCCTGTTCGATTATTTAAATGAATTTTGTACAATATCTTATCGAAAGAAAGTGATAATCAAATTTATTTATTTATTTTTGTGTCACTTCTATTAGCTGATAAGAACTTGATATAATCTGAATAGGTCGGCTCATTCTAAGGAGAACAACAAATATGGAATAATACATTTTTTGTATGAAACCACGATATTTATCCTATCCATTCAGTTTCCGAAGAAACATTTCCGAAGAAGGTCGTAAGAAATGTAACATGTAAGAAGTTAGAAGAAGAAATTTGTTGAAATTGCACCAAACCTTTTAGTTGACGTATTTTTTATAGATATAGTCGTTAACGTTTTTATTCTTACTTTCGGTTAGGGTTAGGGTTATTTATTCCTACTGTTCGTCAAAGTGTTAATACAAGTGTCCAATTTACATCTTTAAAACTAATTTTCGAGATTTTTTTGCTCTTACTTTATCATGGTTCTTTCATTCTTCCAGTCAGCGTCTATCTATACGTCTTTCCTTCGGAATTTATGGTTATGGAAATACCTGAAAATAGTAGTTCAATCATTTTCGATGAACAGAATAAAATTTTATTCTCAAACCTTCGTTGAGACTGGTGACTTGTATGATGAATTATCGGATGTTAATACTTGCATAAAAGGAATTTTGATTATAAATGAAGTCGAGTTTTAATAAACCCATGTGGTAAAAGACTGTCGTTTATATTTTAATTTATTCATCGTTCTTTGATAATGAATTAATGGCGGATATTAAAAGCATTAGTATGATTATCTAAAATTTTATTAGGACATCCTTCTCGATTGATAAAACCATAATGTAGTCTAAAACAATATTTGTTCGAATATACATTAAATTATTGAAAACTTTCTTTAAATATTTAATACACAAAACATTGAAATATTAATCATCCATCTTCAAATGAGGGAAAAAAATTCAAAACACTACTTACAAAATACAGAATTCCACACTCGGGAAACGGACAACTAGGAACAGTACGGTACTTTTGCGGGCGGGGGATAATTTTTTTAGGTCATTATGTTAAATGTATCAGTGAAATATGCAGAATTTAAGTAATAAAACAATAAAAGTACCCTATAAAAACCAATATATTATTACAGTCAAGTAAATAAAAAAAATTTAGTAGCATAAATTCAAAGAAGATTTAATTAAATTGTAAAATTTCTCTAAGAGAAGTAAAATAAGATTGTCAAGATGGTTATATCTATGCTTATGACAAACCAAAGATAGAACAAAAACATTTTGGTACTTTCAGAAGAAGGATGGTAGAAAAAAGGAAACAAGGAGAGAAGTTTATGTAATAGACGTAAATGGACAAATGCTTCAGATGGATCCTTCTATTCCATAAATGTAATAGTATCGGTCTTGCTGTACAAGTTGAAATGGAAAAATAAAACATTTAAAAAATCCAAATAAAACAATTAAAAAGCATAAAGAAATCTAAATTTCAGTTTTCAAAAGCTTTCCAGGTGGTTCCTTAGTTTAATTTCCTTCAATAAAGACAACGTAGAAACTGATAAATAAAACTTGTGCTAACAATGCTTTCTAAAGTCTAGAAACTCGCCAAGAATTAGTTATTCAAATAAGTCATGTAATTGTGAAACAAACCCGGGGGAGTTTGAACTAGATTTGGTAATGAGTAAAATATTTTATTACACAGACGAAAGAACCATAAAACTTTGAATGTTCAAACCTTATACAATTTAAGCGATGTTATGTTTCAACTCGTCCCACATTTATTTAATTTAAGTTTGGTCAAACTTACTTGACATGGTGAAGGTCATGAATTTTTTTAAAACCTTATTTATTTCAAAAAATTACGATCGATGTAAGTACAGCTTGTCGATATATTTTTTTGATCAAAAAGTTTAATAATTTTCTGTCTTATCCTTACTAAGGGTGTTCCTAAAGAACTTTGTCTTTTCTACTAAAAACATTTCTCTTTCAGATATTTTCTTGAACTATTTTGCTTTATCTTCTGAAATACATATTTTATTTTTTGAAGATGCTCTACTTTATCTTTCACAACAATCAAAATATCGTCCAAATACACAATTGTTTCTTTGAAATAAAATACATTCTTTTAAATAATACTAACTCTCCTTGATTTAAAATGATTTTTTTATCTTTTATGCATCTTTTAAGTTAACTCTTTTGTTTGAATTTCCAAGATCAGTTGTCCTAAATTTCTTTAATACATCCATATCACCCAAATTTTAAATTTTACATGTTGTTCTGAAGGTAATACGATTCAATGGTCAAAAATCCGAACATATTTGGATATCTTAATTTTCCTGCTTTCAAACACATACTAAAGGGAAATTCTTGAATAAATTACATATTTCAAGCCGCACATTGAGTTTGCTTCTTCAATGTGTAAGTATCAAAAGAAAGTGATTTTCAAATTTATTAATTTATTTTTGTGTCACTTCTATTAGCTGATAAGAACTTGATATAATCTGAATAGGTCGACCCATTCTAAGGAGAACAACAAATTATTACCTTTAATTGAAGGTTTCCTCAATTTTATTAATTTTGATTCATTTTCCTATATAATGTTTCTGGTTTCTCTAAAAAATGTTGTATTTGTAATATAACTGTTGTAATAGTTCTTTTTCAACTTTCTCTATTTCCATAATATCCAACTTTCCATCATTTGATTCATACTAATAATTTAAGTCTCAAATTTCAATAGGAATAATTTCATACAACTTTTTCAAATCAAACGTATACTCACATACATAAATATACAAAAAAACAAACATAAATGGAATTTCTACTGAATCAAATCAATCACCTCTTTTGTCCTCGATCGACTACAAATCTTTTCTAAGCTCTAAACTTGTTCAATCTGATGAATAGAATATCCTATCTTTCAGTTCCAGAGTGAATTAGTCTTTCATTTAGATATGAGTTTACCATTCCAAAAAATATATACTAAATACAGTTTACCAAACTCCATTCAAAATTATTTATCACATTTGTTAGATGTTTTATGGAGAACTTTAAATTTTTGAATAATTAATTTGTAATATCATATTTATAATTAAATAAGTTAAAATAATTTATTTACATAAGTTTTTTAACCCTTAGAGGTTCCGAAAAAAGTTACGTTTGTGACCTTTGGGGTCACATGCTGACCCCACCGTATTTTTCCACGATTTTATAACAGGCTAGGACAACTATATTTGAATTACACCATTGTACTACTTTCCATTAATTGTAAGTAAAAGGAAAACTAGAATAAGTAGATTCTATTGGCAACACAATGTGTACCATATGCAATTCATCTAATATAGCTATAATCAAAGTACCATTCATATGAATATATATTACTTGTAAAAGACAGACTGAAATAAATAAGTGTCATTCAACTGCAACAGTTTTTGCAAAAAATGTGTTGACGGCAAATAAAATCCTTGCATTGTGCACATCGAATAGTTGCATTTGTGTCTGAGGCACGAGAACAAGATTTGCATCGACCTCTTTTTCTTTCGTCTATTGTAATGTGTTGCGGTCGAAATCCGCTTCTCGCATAAAACAATACATATATTAAATTAACAATGTCCAAGGAAGTTAAAGTTGGTTTGAACGGGATCAGTCGGTTTGGCAGAGAGAGATTGAGACGCATTGAGGTTCCGTGTGTTGGTCAGTGTGAAATACTACTCCCGTCTGTTTTGTATATGGATTACTTTTTCTTTTGTGGTTAGATGAGGGAATGAGTATTTGTTTTGGTTTGGCTTAAGTGTTAATTGTACAAAGTCTTAATCTCATTAGCTTTATTTTTGTGCATAAGTCTTCTGATGTGGGATGCGTGTGACGTTCGGTGAATTGATGTTGTGATTTCTTATTTTTATTTTTGAAGAAACTATACAGTTTGAAAATGTAGAAGTTCAAAATGTTATTCACTTCAGGAGTTTTAGGACAACATTTATATAATCTAGTGATTGCTAAAATGCCGTTATCGGACAGTGATTATTTCGATTTGGAATTTATTAATAAAGAAGG
>MQRK01239368.1:23306-41971 GCA_001938485.1 Girardia tigrina | reverse complement strand
TAGCCGGATGATAACAATAAAAATAACACAAGTCAAAGATGCTCTATACAGCGACCATAGCTTTGAGCATCTAATGTATATCCCAGGATATCTTTACATATTTCAACTTGAAATTTTGTCACAATTTACTTTGCACACTTACTCATTCTCGATGACAATAAATGATTATGTAAAAATTTGATCGAAAAAAACTTTTTAAGATCCAAAAATGGGATAAAACGGAAAATTAGGAGTTTCCGAACAATATTAATTGCAAGATATCTACTTATAAATTATAAGTAGTTTATATTAATTTTTAAAGTTTTTTTGATTAAAATCTTTTAAATGTTAAATATTTTTAAATTTTAAAAACTTTGTTGGCAAAGTTAAGTTCTGTCTGCATAAAGAATGGATATAAAAATTTAATTTTTTGATTTATTAGTTTGGCTAATTTTATAAATTTAGAGAATATTTCACGATTCTACAAATTAGATCGTTAGATCACGCTTAGCTTTCAATAATATTGGGTTCATTGTTTGAAAAATATATTTTATAAACTATACACAATTTCTACTCGGTTATCATAAGTTGTTTTTTATATCCTATTAGATCCTTTTATAGAGAATATTGTATCTTATTATCTACACAATGTATATTTATACAAAATGTTTAATTATTGTATTAAAAGTAAAAGTTTTGCATATAAATATTATATTTCAAATGTATTTTTTTAAATCTTTATTAGAGTAGACAAAATGAAAAGAAAACTGTATATTAAATTACATATTTTTTATAATAATAATACTAAAAATATTAAAAATATAAAAGATATTATATAATTTAAAAATAATAATAATTTTCTTATTTAAAAAAATGCTTTTTTTTATTTTAATATTAATTTTATTATTGTTTTAAAAAAATTGCTAATATAGTACACCAATCCAGATTTCCGTAGATGGAAAAAGAAAATAACATTTCAAAGAAAAAAAATACTTTTATCAATGAAGACTTCTTTAAAAATTATTTTCATGAATGAGAATGTATAATTTATTTATATTAGGGTTTAAAAAATATTTATAATAATGTGTCTTTTAAACGCTAATTTGATATTTTTTGTTATAATTTTTGATATAATATTGTATTAGAAATTAATTATTGAACATTTTTTGATGATTCATACTTTATAATCAAGAAATAGATATAATCAAAACTTTTGAATGTTAAATTATGTTTTCATATGTTATAATACTCAAATATTGAAATTTAGAAATCATAAAATTTTGATTAATTGGATATGTTTATAAAACAAGTGACAATTTTATTAGAACCCACGATTTACCGAGCCCTTAAATTATACATTCCGAGGAATATTTCGGAAAGCAACGAAAAATTCCTCGGTATTAACAACATCAATATGAGGTCTACAACATTTATTAATACCACAAGCACATTCACTATTTGACATCTCTCTTGATCAATATATTTCTGAGTTCAAACTAATTATTTTTAATAAATGAAAATCTGTTAATAAAAATTATTAATTATAAAGAATCTAATTGGTTGAAATTAAATCTAAAGATTTTAAAAAAAGAAAATATTAAATTAATATATTAAAATTTTATATTACATTAAAAATAAATGATACATTCAAAAATCATTTTAAATCTTTTTACTTTAAAATTTAATTAAATTATTTTTAATTAGTAGGAATCAAAGAATATATCAATCATCCATCTGTGTAGGAGAGGCACAATCCGAATCAACATACAACATGCACAATATCAACACACAATTCAAAACATGCCTCACACTCGGCATACTAAAATTGTTAATATTCTTATTAAAAACAGGCCAAAAAGACTTTATTTCACTTTTGACGAAGCACTACATTCAGTCAAAATCGTGTAATCCGGATTCGTGTGGACCAAGAAAATTAATCCAGATTAGGCAAATTCGACTATATATATATATATATATATATATATATATATATTTGGGATCAGAAAAATCACCCGGATTTCGCAAATTTGACTGTATATAAAATGTTAATATTCATTTATAAAAAGTTAATATCTATTATTTAATCCGAATAATAATATTTTAATAATTTCCATTTAAAAATTTAATAGTAATTAAATTACTGCCGCGGAATTAATCTACCAACGCTGAAAAAAATATTGATGATTTTTTTTAATAAATTTATTAAAAATGCATTAATATTTTTATCAGCGCTGGTAGGCCAATTGCACGACAGTTTGGCGGAATCCGCAGTGTGGCATTTGATTATCTTGAAACCATAAATTCCGTGGGCTGTGGTAAATCATGGGCATTAAATTTTAATAAATAATTTAAAATTAATGTAAAATATTTTTACAACAATATTAAATTTGTTACGTGCCAAAAAAGATTTTTTACATAAAAGTTCTATTTGCTTACAGACATAATAACACTTGCTGAATCAATTTCCTGCTGTCTTTTGGAACACGTTTGTCATCAAACATTAAAGTTGCTTTCATTTTAACATTTAAAAAATGTTCATATTACATTTTAATATACAATTATTTTAAAATTTATAAAATAAAATTTATATTTTTCCAATATTTCTTTGTTTATTAATGTATCAAATAACTATTTGGGTATTTTATATGAAATTCGAAAAGGTAAAATTTGGAAAATGTTTAAGAGAAGAGAGTCCTTAACAAAGATTATTCATGTTTGGAATTCAAATTGTGTATTATCTTTATTATATGCTATTAATGCTATGTATATCAATTCAATTTCGAACCCATAATCCTGAATTTTCTAAAGTCTCAAAATCAAATCGAGAAAAAGAAAAATATTAAGGAAAATTTTGAATGACAATCACTGTTTTCATTTATCGCTTTAAATAGCTTGTGTAAATAAATAAATTCATATATATATATATATATATATATATATATATATATCGATCAATAATATACATTATCGTCGACATCGTCAAAAGGAGTGAATATTCTTGAGGATATCGATTATCTATTCGAAAATTCGATCTCTCCGTTCACGTATCTCGCCGATATACTTTTGGAGCAACAGAATTACCTGACAATTTTCTCGAATGTTCTCTGTACCGCGACCAACACAATCTGTCATCTGTTCGGCTTCTCTAACATTATGGATGTCTTTCCTCTTCAGTGCGATTTACTCTCTAACGCGCTCATCTTTAAGAGAAAAATCTCGTTTTGAAGAGTTGCCATACGTTCTTTCCTTTACAGAAATAATAGAAAGATATGGAGAAAATGCTTATTTTTGCACTTAAATCTTTAAAAAAACTTAAAGAAAATATCTACGCAATGACTTTGTAATGCTAGGTTAGGATGACAGCTAACATCTATTAGAATAAATTTATAACATTTACGTATATCAATAAGAGACATCTATAACAGATTTCGGCGATCACTTAGTTGCCAACACTATATAAAATAAAGAGAAAGTAAGTATACAAGATTCTACACAAAGAGATAGGTTTTCAATGTATGTTGTTTAAATTTATAGTAAAATAAATTTATAATTAATCCAAATTATAGGTTAGTTAAAAATTTCGCAGAGAGGGTATAAAGAAAAGGGCAAAACTAAAAAAAACCTTTTGTCTTTAGTGTATTCTCCCAAAACTTTAATACATTTTCTCCAACGATTTACCAATTCAGTTATACCATCTCTAAAATGGTTTTCTGAAAGTTCGTCAAAATATTGGTTCACAGTCGCTATAAATTCTTCATTTGAAGAAAAACACTTTCCATGGAGAATTTTTTTTTAAATTTGGAAATAAATGGAAGCTTGAAGGGGCTAGATCGGGTGAGTAAGGCGGATGTTCGATCAATTCTTACAGTAAATCGTTCAATTTGGCCATTATTTGAACACATTTGTGTGCTTGCGCGTTACCTTGATGGAAAGAAATTTTTTTTCTTCTTCAAGTCAGGTCTCCTTTCTTTAATTTTTGTATTTAACTGATCCAACAGATTCGAATAATACTCTTCTACTATGGTTTTACCGGTTTGAAGATAATCGATCAACAAAATGCCCTTTGCATCCCAAAAAAAGATGCCATAACCTTTTTCGTTGATCTAGACCATTTTAGTTGTTTTGGGACTAAACAACCAGACTCAGTCCACTCTGAGGCTTGTTGTTGTAGTTTGGGATCATAGTGGTACACCCAGGTTTCATCCATAGTGACGAAACGACGTAAAAAATATTTTTTATTTTTTGAAAAAGTTCCAAATGTTCCTTAGAAAGATTCACTCAAAGTCGTTTTTGATAACACATCGTGCACAGATCTTTCTGATGCCTAGCACATCTTTCAAAATAGGAAGTACTCACTCAGTTGAGATATTCATGGTCTCAGAAATCTTACTCAAGTTTATTTTTCAATCATTCATAACCACATCATGAATGTAAATAAGTGTCCTATTTTATTGTCAAAGTATAAGGAAATCTAAATATTAAATTGATGTGTCGTGTCCTTGCGGATACAAGGATTACCAAAATAAACAACTCAATTAAATTAACATCAGAATTATTAAAAATTGAAATTATCCAAAATCCAAATTTACAACAAAATTAATTTACAAAATTTAACAAAAAAAAGAAAGAACTGTACATAATAACTGTAAAAACAATTTTGTTTAATTTATTAATTTTTTTATTTTAAATTGTTTAAGCTCACAAATAAAAATTATTGCACTTAAATATCAAACGTTATTAACAATAAAATTTGAATAAAAAAGTATTTTGCAGCGTTAAAAAGTTTTTACATCCATTTAAATATAATTAAATAAATAAGAATTTATTTATGAAAATGTTGTTGTTATTATTATTACGATTAATATTATTATCATTATTATTATTACTATTCAGAAAATAAAAAAAATAATGGCAAATTTTGTTTATAAACTAAAACACGCCATTTGTAGAATAATTTTTTAGGACAATTAATTTCGACGGTATAACCGTTATCTTTAGGTCTCAAGAAAAGAAGGAGTTTTGAATCTGCGTATATAAGCAAGCATTTAGTATGTCGTTAATGGATTGTTATATCATCTAAACACGCTCAATAGGGTTTTAGAGAGACCCGTTTACACAAAATTCTTAGGATCTAAAGATCACAGGTCACCCTACTACCAATAGTTTTTAAAACAAATACAAAGAATTTTAATATCATTTAAGTTTATATTTTCGTTCGAATTAAAACCCTTTTTGTATTATGCAGTATTACTACCACCAACATACGGTCTTATTCTTGGATAGATTACTGAACGTCTCTTCAATGTAGGTAACTTTTTACCCATTACATGTAAATTTATATAAGAGATTCGAACATAATTCGAATGGAGTTGGAAATTTATTACAAAATACATTTTGGATTTAATATGTTTGTGATATTATTTTGAAATTAAAGGCATTATTTACGCACTTTAAAATTGAACGTTTAAATTGACCAAATCCTTCGGTATATGGAATGCTTAAAATGTATGTTAAAGTTAGTGATTCTTATTAGTCATTTTAATCGGTTAATTAATTAATTTATTAATTGTTTCTTTGGTCAATTTCTCAACGATAGATTTTGAATAACCATTTTATTCAATAATTTGGTTAATTCGTTAATACTATCACAACTTTTTGAATAAGTTGATGATAATGACTAAGATCAAATAATAAACCCTTTAATCATATATATTTGTATCGAGATTCACAAAAAATGTTTGGTATCGTATATATCCCAGTATCACGTTTTCTTTCTGTGAATGTCGGTCTCATAAAAATCTTTCAATTAGTAAATCTAGGAAAGATAGTTTATCATTATTCTCTATTTTTGTTGTAAATTTAATATTCTGATGCATAGAATTTAAGTATCCTAAAAATGGATCTATATCAATTTGATTGTCATGTTTAGATGACATAACAATCCATTGATTACAAAATCATTGCTTGCCTATATAAGCAGATTTAAAACTCATTTTTTTCTTGAGACCTGACAATGACGTTTTTACCGTCTAAATTAATTGTCTTAAAAAATAAAAAAAATATTACTATAATAATAATAATAATTATTATTATTATTATTATTATGCATACCTAAAAAAATAATATGCAATATTTTGAAAAATCTTTATTGAACTTTCTGAAAATTAACTTTGCTCAAATGAATCACAAAGATAGAAAAATAGTTCGACTAAAAAACTATAATGTTAAAAATACTAAAAAATAAATAAAAAACATTGCAAAAATATATCTTCAAAAAAACAATTAATTTTAGAAAAAATTGATACATTAAGCTGAGCACAACACCGTAATTAAGAAAATAAAAATAAAATAGATATAATTATAATAGATTTTTTAAGGTTATATTTAAAAAATTATGCCACCTATATAAAATTAAATTATAAATTTTATTTTTATAATTTTTATATTTTAAAAGATTAAATTTTCAAAAAATGTTAATTTCAAGTTTAAAAATAAAATTATTTATTATTTCTAAAATTACATATAAAATACAGATTTCTTTTCCATCAAACATATTTCAGAATTTGTTTCTGACAACGTTACATCTTTTTCTCCAAGAAATTGTCAAAAAATATCATTTTTCTAATATTTTTCTTTAGTAAATAAGAAAAAAATTCTAAGTTTAATATTAAAATAATTTATAATACAAAATATTTAATTAATTAGTAGAGATGCAAAATAATAGTAAATGAAATAATAAAATAACCTAATATTTAAAACAATATATCGTTTTATAAATTATTTGTCATACAATATATAAAAAAAGATTTTCTTGTCACGTTCTTTGCATTCTTAAAATTAATCAAAATATTGTAAGAGATCGGAATGTATTGTCAGATCATATTTTCTAAAATTTTAATAAACTTTGATGACAAGCAGACAGCAAAACCGATATTTTATCCCGGATCACGAAGAGGAAATATTTGAAATTAATTAGATTTTTCAAAAATTAGTAAATTCTAGAAATAAACAGTAATACGTTTTCTTTTTCGCAGTTCTATTCTCAAAATTTAGATATATGACAACAAAATATTGAAGAAGATTTTGTTTAAACAATACTTTTTTTAACTTCAATTTGATTCTTTTTTGTCCTTAATATTTATATTTTATGTATTTATTTTTTTAAAAATTATTTTTCTTCAAATATTTGTTTTAGATAAAAATATTCATATTTATCGTGATAGAAAATCAAAATGCAATACATTAAATAAATAATTATTTATACGAGTTTAAATGATATTCTTCAGTCGAAGCAAATATCATAATGTCATTTTTAAAAAGGTTTTTACATATTTCCTTCTTTAAAACTATCTTACTTAAAATTTTTGAAATTTTGTCTCTTTATCCTTTCTCTTTTATCACAAAATCTCATATTTTACCGCATACTTTATTTCATTGTACCTCACAGATTACAAATGGTTCCTTAAGAAAGTAAGGGTTTAGTCAATAAGTAATCATATACCCATTGATTAAAAAGAAAAAGCAAATAATTATTTTTTATTTAATAATTATGTCAGTTCTTGTGTCTTTTTTAACTCTTTCTTTTCCATCTGTGTTACTTACCCTTTCTATTACTTTAATTATAATAGTAGATATTTCGTTTGTTCTTGTCTAAGGACATAATTATTTTCTCACGTTTATTATTCCTAACGAATTTATTTTAAGCTTTCTTAATTTCCACTTTTCACTGCAATTGGCCTGAAAATAAATATTTAAGTTTCTTCATATATTTCACTTACCATCGAAAAATATCCTTAGCCTACCATAACTAAGTAAATTTTTGGAATGTTTAAGTATCTTTTTAAATAAATCAAGTAATTCAGTCTAGGCTCCTGATGAGTACAATCACTTCTATGGGAAATGAGAGAGACAAATGAAACGCAAAAGCGTGACTATTTTTCTATGGTTTTCGAGTATGTTTAAACATTTTAAACGAAATTTAATACTTTTTTAGTAACATAATGTAGTTTTTGACAATTTTTGACTGTTGCAGATGTCAACTTTTTTTTATATAGTGTTAAACTTATGAAATTTATTTTATTTTTTCTTTTAATCGATACTTTTCTGACCTTAGAAAATACAAAAATATTAGTAAAAATCGAACCTTTATCATTTCAATTCGACAGACAAAAACATTAAACTTGGTGGTATATATGAAGGACCAGTTTTGTAGATATCGTTTTTTAATTCAAACGACTTTCTTCACGTTTTAATTAAAAAAAATCAACTCGTTTTCTCAATAACAAAGAATTATTTCAATATTTCGAGCCCCTTTAAATTTCAAACTTCAAATCACAATCATTCAAACTTTCTTCAACAAAAAAACTCAACGACACTGTCCACATAAATTTTAATTTAATCGCAACAATCTTTGGTCACGTAATGAATTTTTCAATTCATTGCCAATTACCAACAATTTTATTTTATTAATCAAACGAAAAAAAATCAAAAATATAGTGTCATTAAAAAATTCGTAAAAAGTGATTTAAAAATCACTAAACTTTCCTCTTTATCCATGCTCGATCTGATTGAAAGACCAACGACCAATCAGAGCCAGATATTTCATTTCAACACTTTCTCTTTCTCTCACTGATACAAAAACTGGCACACCACCTCACACACTCTTCTTCCCAAACGCACTAGCAAATTAATTTTACAATGAATTATTTTTTTTATGAACAAAGAGTCACATAACTCCACATAAATCAATAATTAATTCAAATTAACTGAGTGAAACTCAGTTTTATTTCAAAAAAAATAATTTTTTTAATTAATTACATATTCTTTATATACATATTGACTTCTTTATTTAAAAAACTAAAGCAAACGAATAAAAATTATCAAAAATTGTCATTCAATAAAAAAAAAGAAGTTAGTATTAAATTTTACTTTGTGTTTCTCGGATTGATTAGGGAAAGGAGTTTCGCAAATAATAATGATAATGATATAATATATTAAGGATAACAATTTGAATATCATATCAATTGAAATTTGAATGCGGAACATCTACTAAATCTGATAGTAGAACTAACCTTATTTATCACTGTCATCACCGAAATTCTTTGACGGTTCCGAAAATTCAAAGTATTTGATTACTACCGCTGGTCGTTGTCTGACCGATTTCCTACTACTACTACTCGATTATATATTTTCTACTCGATTTCTCCTACTGTGATAATACTTTCTTTCGTTATTATTTTGAATAATTATTTATTTTAAAATATTAATTATTTAATTAATTATATTAAAGAAATTTATAAGGAACTTTTTACATCATGGTTTTGATTTGTCAGGTTCCTGAATTTCCTTTTTATCTTTATCAAAGTTAAAACATATCAGTAATAACGTTCATCAAACAAACTTTTTTAAGTGTCTTTTGGCATCAGAATTGATGCCTTGAATTCATGCATAAACTAACTGAATCATTTACATTTGTGTATAAAATCAGGTGTGATTTGCTAAATTCTTGACTTTTTACACTAAAATTTACTGCATAATATATTAAACATAATATAATATACCTTATAAATTATATATTATATATAATATAACAGATATTACATAATATCCATTAAATATTATATATTGTGTATACCAACAGTTTCTAAAATTTATAATTTTAATTAAAATAATCAGACTGTTTTATTTATTTTTCATAATTTATGCAGTTTTAATTTCATTTATAATAATATATATTAAATTTCCATAGCAACGATACTAATAATTATTGAATGGATGTATGTTTGAGTTTGTGTTTTAGTCACGGTTAATTAGTTTGCCCTAAACTAATGGGTAATAGGGAAATTAGTCCCATGGTTTTTATTTGATTTATCGTTTAGTTTTACAAAAGCCCAAACATATTTTATTAAAAAGAATTGAGAAGAAAAACGCTAATTTATTTTATTCAAGCACTTAAAAAATTTGTCAATTTATCTTTTAATTTGATGGATTTTATCTCGTCTAAAAACAAAATGTTGGTGTTTCTGAATATTCTGAAAAAATGTGGAAAAATTAATCTATTAGAAATAATTTGTCTAGAACTTATCCCTCTAATCTATCAAGATGTCCAAATATCAAATTAAAAAGTACTTCTTATTTTGGGGAAATCTTTTGTTTATTAGCGTTTTGTAAAATTATCAATAATCAAAACAAAATTTGAATAATTAAATCAATAAAAAGTATAATGAAAAATATATAATATATAACAATACAGAAATTATCCCTGTACGGAAAATTGTATGTTATATTGCACTTTCGAGGGAGTTTGTTGATTTTTGAAGTTTGACTTTGAATCAATTAAAATTTTCAACAATTAATCGATATAGAATCGAGATTGGGGTTCAACAAGTTCAACGAAATTGTCCGATCAAACCGTTTAGGATGATGAAATGACCATGCAGAGCAACTATTCATTCACGTTAGAATCTTAAACTATTCGGTCTTGCTTGAACCGTTTTGACAGAATAATTCAGTGTCACTTGCTGATTCGGATAACATAATCTTGATCGGTTTCCACAATTTTAACAATCAAATCATTATTTTTTGTGGGAAAAGTTGGATTACCCTTTGTCCTAAAAATCAATAATTTTTTTCATGACAAAGATATTACTAAATAATAATGAATCTAAAAAAATACATATCAATCACAAAAAATACAAAAAAAATACGTATACATACAATTTAAATTTATTTTTTTCTATTTTCTTTATAATCACATTATTCTATTAATAATCGAAAGAAAACGTTTTTTGTGTAAAAAAGCAGAAATAATTCATTTTTAAAGTATTTTTTTATTGATTTATGTGCTGTCTTTCAGCTCAATCGAACCATGGAAAGTTAGTGAAAAATCGTTTTTAAGATTTGCTGCAAAGAAACAAAAAATAGAATTGGTGAGCTGATTTAAGGGTAGTTATAATATTAATTATTGACATTGATAAAGTCGAACAGCGTTGATTTTATTGCCATCAATAACTAAATATACAAATATAAATATAAATACATTGCAAATATAAAAACATTTAAATAAACTACAAAATAAATTTAAAAAAACAGATTATAAAACAAGATTTTGAAGAATTCCCTATTAATTTATAGCCCACAATTTAATCTTAAACTATTTTTATTTTATTATTAAGAACATTTTTTTATGAAATATTATTTGACTGAATTATGTTAATTAATTTTTGTTATAATATTTTAAATGTTTAATTATCCTGGTTATTTTCTTGTTTTTTTCTGTAATTTATAAATTAAATTTAAATCATTTGATTATTTTATTCACGTTTTTAAGTAATTTTTATGTGTTTTTAAAAGATTAAATTATTTCACTGGATAAAAGAAAATTAGCTATTTCCGGTCAATTTAATTGTTACCTTTATGTTTTCTGTAACTGTAAATATAAATTATGGATATGTTTTTACTTTTAATTTGAAATTCTGGTTTTTGTTATTTTATATTGCATTTTGAGAATGTCTTTCTTAGATTTTTTCCTTTTTACATTTTTTTAAGTACAAAACAATTTTCATTATATAATATGGTGTAAATAATAAATAATATTTCATTAAATTACCTAAGTATTTATAAAAGAAGAATATATTCTTTATATTTATTCTTGGATATTCATAAGTTTCAATATAGATCTCCAATATTTTATTCAGACGACTATAATTTTTACTAAGTAAAAAAATTTGAATTCTCAGTTTTTAAAAAAACTCAAAATATTTTTTTAACTCGATACAAATGGCAATTGAAAAAATTAGTTCCTCGGTTTCTCGACCCAAATATGCTCAAACGTTTATATACGTTCATAGTAATGAATGAGTTAAACAACACTCAATTTGCAATTTTCTTTCCTCGACATAATATTTTTGTAATTATCATAAAAGGGAAGTTCTAATCATTATACCAATCCTTTTTAACATTCCGCACATTGTAGCATAAATGGTGAAATAGTGGGCTGCATTTATATACTATAATAAATTGGAGTTTTTAAATACTGAGAAATAAATTTTAAAAATACTGAGAATTTTAATTTTTTACTGAAAGTAAAAATACAGGTCTTTTATTAATTAGTTATTGTAAAAGAAATAATTAATTATAATCGAAAAATCCGTCTCAATTAAACAATTATTGAGTTTATCAAAGAAAGCAAAATGATTTAATAAACGAAGTTCGAATTTTAAATTAAAGCTTACAAAAATAAATTCCAGGTGACTTATTTATTAATGTAAAATGAAAATTATTTTATTTAACAGTGTTTATTTATCAATTCAAATTCACATGTTAAAATAATTCAAAGATTGTTTATAATATAAATTTAAAAAAATTACAATTCGATAGAAAGAGAAGTCTTAGACGAGATTAAGTTTGATAGTTTTGATCAGAAATACACTTTTTGTTTCGTTAGTGGTTGACACAATATTTTTTTCCTTTATAACATTACTTGTTTTGAAGTAACGGATAAACTAAATACATTATTTCAATGCAACTATCCGACTACTATCAATATATCTTGGTATATGATCTATATTTGGCTTTCTTGTAAAAACTAACGTTGAACTTTAATATTTATACAGGTATAATAACAACTAATAATTTAAATTAATTAATTTTATAGTAACTGTTAATATTTAATAACAAAATCAATCTATTAAGAACACTGAGACAATTCTCATTTGAATTTATATTACTATCCTAGAGTCATTACAACTATCAGAAGATCTTTCATCGTTTGATATCGCTCTATTTGGTTTTCATATTTCGAACAATTTTTCTAAATCCTTTTAAAATATTTAATTTTTAAAAATATTAGTTAAAAATAATAATTTAAATTATTTCTAAATAAAAACACAAAATAATAAAAAATTTTTCAAATTATTAAAAATGAATTTAATTTTAATCTTATTAAATTTATTTAAATCTAATTAAATGCTTTTCTTTTCTTAAAAATATTAAACTTAATTTTAATTGTTCTTTTAAAAATATAAACTTATCAAATTATTATTTTAATTATGTTCGAATAGTCAATCATTTTAAATTTAAAAAATACCAATTTCCATCTGGGTGGGAGAATCGCCGTTTTAAGTTCTGCATACTCGAATGAATATCAACATACAGCATTACCTTCACATATTCAAACAATTTAAAATATTCTTCACACAAACAATAACAGAAAGAATAAAAATAAAGTAATGATTTTTACTTGAATCAAGATAAAAAGAAAAGAAAATAACAATAAAAGTAAACTCACATATACTATTACTTTCAATTTTGTCCGTTAATGAATCTCTAAATAATTCGTGTTACGACCATTAACTGAAATGTCGTAATACCAGAAACGCTGTGATTTCACGTGAATCGAGAGTAAATTTTCGTAGAGTTCTCCTTAGACATTTTTTACACTGTGAAATATGCAAAAAGCCGTATTTTTATATAGAAAATGGGTTAAGTTTTCTGTTAGAATTTCAGTGATAGAACGAAATTGTTTTCTTGAGATTAACTGATGGAAATTGAAAATAGTTTTCCGGTTGTTTCTTCTTTTTTTTAAACGAAATTTTCAAATAGTTTATTTTTATAGTTAAATAATTGAATGTTTTATTAAAAAACATTTTTAATCAATCATTATTGATTGTTATTATTTAATACTTCCGATTAGTTATGAGGTGTTTTTTAACTAACAGTAACATACATTATCACCATTGTACTGAACTGTTTCAGTTTATTTATTCAATTTTTTTATATTGGTTTACTTTCTATGCATCCATTGAATTTAGAAACCCATTTGAAGGTCTTTTTTTCAATCAATTTTCTTCAACCTTTGCTCTTTCACTCATTTTTGATGGCAACAAATGATAATGTGAAAATTTGATTACAAAAACTTTCTAAGATCCCAGAATAGGGAAAAACGATCCCATCGGAGTTCCTGAACAATTTTAATTGAAAAAATCTACTTATAAATTATAAGTAGTTTTTATTTCGCAAAAAGTAAAGATAAAAAGTATTAAAAAATATTAATATTGTTAATAAATGTAATTGTAATTTTCAGTTCTATAAATAGACTTCTGTTAGCATAAAGAACGGATATAATTTTTTTTGATTTACTAGTTTTTAAAATATAAATGTGTGTGTATGTATATATCAATATATAAAATTAATAAATAAATTAAATATTAAATAAAATAATTAATTTAAGTGCGGAAATTATCTAATTTATCATTCTTGGTTATCAACTGTCGAATATCAACAAAGGTATTTCTCATAATACTAAGAATTCTTTAAATTCTAAAAACTTGTTATCTTTTTCTGATATTGTTTAATATAATAATATTTTAAAAATGTATATTTATTTTAATTTATATATATATATATATATATATTAATGTTTACCAAAAGATGTTATAGATTTTGAGTAACTTTATTTATTAGGACCCTGTATGGTTTTTAGAATGTACTCTTTATCCGATTGTCATTAATCAATCATAGTGTAATCTCAATAAATAATAAGTTAGAAATAAATATTATATAAAGTAATTATTGTAAAATAATAATCTTTTCTTATCTTTTTTTAGATTTTTGAAGAACATTCAAAACAGAAAAGGATATCATTTATCAGAATATAACAAAAGAGTCAAAGAAAAGTTAGTAATAATATTGGATATTACTTTTATGGGAAAATTTTCAATTCTCATTCTAAAATTTATTTTAACGTGACATTTGTTATTTATTTATATTTTTTATTAGAAAATTATTATAAATATGTAAAATATAGTAATGAATCACATGTGAGAATATTTTTGCATAAATTTATTAATACATTTTTATTATTAATAATGTTACGAATAAAATCATACGATAAAACGACAACAAATAATTATAATAATGAAAAAAAATTAAAGATGCTCTGTTGATAATGGTTAATAAATATATTATTATTCCGAAATCAGAGGTTACCGTGAAAATTAATGTTCTTTTTTGCTTCTTCTTTTGATTATTAATTTGTAAGATCTGAATCTCGATATAGTAAAATGTGGAATTTAATCATTCTTATAAATAAAGGAAATATGAATAATTATCTTATTAAATAATACTTGATACCTTCGATATATGACGTTAGATGTCAGTTTTTGCTTTTATCTTTATTACAAACTATAAATATAAATTAAAAAATAAAAAATTTTCAAAATATATTTTTTCACTATTATTTACGTAAACTGAAAATGGTTTTATTAATGTAAAATAAAATCGATATTATTAATATACTTTTTAAATAAAAAATATCACCAATTAAAGTGTCTTTTAATAAATTTGGACGGATTTACCGTCACCTTCTTACAAAACAAACAACGACCAACGTGTTTTCTAGGACACCAATAGAAAATATATTTTACAAATGGAAATGGTAATGAGTCTAAAAGAAAATGGTGTAGTCAGGGGATATAGTTCTGGGGGAAAGATACCAAAGGCGTCAGGATAAAAGCAAAAAAATGTAAAATTAACATATCATTTACGAGTAAAATCAACAAATATATATATCTTTTAGATGAACAAGAACGCCAGTTATTGTTTTTTTTATTTTGTGAGGGCAGAGGCCGACTAAGGTAAAAGCGGCCCATAGGGCAAAATTTTTATTTCGAGTTCTTCTTTCAGTCATGACACATACTAAAGCGTTTTATAGTTTTGATTTAAAGCAAATAATATGCAGTTCTATTTAATTATCGGTATTTCGCGATAAATTTTAATTAGGTGGATTTTCCACCATGAAAAGAAGAATTTACAAGATATCATTGTTAAATACAAACACCTTCCAGCAGATATGAAGACTTTGTACGAGCTTCAAATTAATCGCACATTTATCATTTTCATTTAATTCCGAAAAAGAAAATCTATCTAGAAATATGAAAACCGTTGTCGCAGAATCAATGAGTCCATTTGTTGGACCGGATAACGAGACCCACTGCGATTAGTCCAAGAAACTCGAAAACCTGATATGGTTATTTATTAATTTTAAGTTCATTAGAAGACAATCTAAGAAAATTAGCTTTGAAAATATGGATAAAATTGCTGAAGTAGTTTTAATTTGTTTGCAAGATTACAGAGAGTCTGTTAAAATATGTGCTTTGGAATGCATTCGTAAAATGACAATATATTCAAATCCTGAATTTCAAAATTACTTTCATAAAGTTTGATAAATATTTTAGCGTATAAAACTTATCTAAATGAGCCTAAAAGTGTTCAAGATAATTTATCACAAAATATTTCATTTCTTGCAGATGAAATGCAATTCTTGTTGAAGACTTATCTATCTTTGAAATCAAATATGAAAACGTTTTCTTAGAGAATGTTTTGGATATAGTTTCAGCGGTGTCCCGTTTTAAAATGTTAATAAACAAACTTCGTTTAAATTCAGTGCTTGAAAGTTTAAAAGGTATTGTGACCAAAACTGAGTCTGATAAGCTTTCTAATTTTCATGAACTGGCGATGTATGATTGGCATCTCAGATTCACTCACATTACTTGAATTTAAGAAATCAGTTGATTTTATAATGACGATTTTTGATTAAGTCAACTCCAGATGTCTTCTTTATTGATGTATGATTTTGAAAACAATTCAAACATTTTACAGAAGGTAGAAATACTCAAAATTATGGCAAAAATAATCTCTACAATTCAAATCATTTGGTTTGATGAATGTGATTTGAAAATATTGTTTGAATTATTCAACAGAATGTTTGAAACGATCACCTTCCAGACATTCCAATTAAAAAAATAAATAATCAAATAATCAAATCCATTGACTGTCGTGCAATGTTATTTTCGGTACAATTAAAAAACTCTTGTGAATCGTCCAATGACAATAGAGGGTTGAAAAGAATTATTAAAACCCTCAAGGAGATGAATGGCCTAGGGGCAAAAAATATATCGAGTAAGATAATTTCTTATTCCTCCTGCGACCTGAATTCCGCCTCCCAACGCCAGCGTGCTGCAGCCACAAAACCGCTGCGTCCACTTCTTTATCAATCGGATTCCAAGAAAAAAAAGAAAAAAATAGTATACGTACAAAAATGCAATAAACAATTTATATAAAAAACAAACAATAATACTTAAATAAATATACACAAGATCTTTAGTCATGTGGTCTTTTTTCTCAATTTTAATTCTGAAAATCGTCATTTAGTTTTTCATAATTAATAGAGCTATATAATAAATGTTTTTATATATAAAGTAATGATAAACTATTTAATTTTGTTGGCGTAATGTGGATTTAATAAAGTTTTTTATTCTAAAAATGATCTGTAGCCGCTTGCATTACTTATTAGAAGAGTTAAGTAAATTCTCAGTATTGTGTTTAAATTATGGAATTTTGCAATAATACTATTTTCCTGAATAAATAACCACATGAATACAGGCGAAATCATATTTTCTTTACTTAACAGACTTAAAGTGTAATACTCTTCAGTTCTGTTAGGTTCAAATATTGTTCATAACATTTTAATTTCTTTATTGAAGAGTCAGAAACAACTATCATGAAGAATTCTTTGAAACTTTTGTTAATAGTTTCATATCCATTATATATATTTTTAATGTTGCTAATTAAAAAATTGGATACAAATGTTCTTCGCTACTGAATCTTATAGCATGTTCTGGATTTTCATCAGGAAATTTTTTCGTAATTCTAAAGTTGGAACAGATGGAATTAATGACAATTGTTTTAATTTTTTCCATTTCCAGTTAAAAATTTGTCCCACAATTTTTTTCATTTGTTTTATCACTTTATCTTGATATACTTCACGTTTTTTCCATTCTTTTTATTAGCTTAGTTTTTATATAGGTATACAATAAATTTTTATATACGTATAAAATAACATTGCAAAAATGATAATTTCAAATGAAGTAATATTTTCTGAGATTGTTAAGGTTTGTTTGATAAATTTTAATTAATATATATTTTTTTGAATTGCTATGCCATTCTATCGATTCAAATATTTGAAATATCATCATTGTAATTATAATTATAATAATTATACTAAAGGTGGAAAAATTTTCTCATCTATTCATTTTTTAATCTCTTTCCTAGATTAACTGACTCCTCCGACAAAAATAAACACAAAAAAATAATAAAAATAATATATTAAATATGATACAAAAATGATATTAGGTTGGTCGAAAAATAATGGCGGTTTTAAGCTTTATACTTTGTTTAGCTACTTTGATATGTATATAAGTTTAAATGCATTAGTGTTAGATATTATTTGAAATCTTATGCCTAGCTGTATATTCCTATAGCCATTATTAACATATTGTTGTTATTTTTTAGAATATTTACGGTGTTAAATTAATAATGGTAAAAATTAAAATTCGAGCAATTTTCTAGTACGAATTTAAACTGGGTCGTAAAGCAGCAGAAACGGCTCGCAATATCAATAAAGCGTTTGGCAAGGGAACAGCTTCTGAGCGCACAGTGCAACGATGGTTCCGAAAATTTTCTGATGGAGATGAAAACCTTGAAGATGAAGAAAGTCGCAGTCGTCCTGTTGCTGTGAACAACGACAATTTGAGGACAATGGTGAAAACAGATCCCCGTACAACAATCAGAGAACTTGCAGATGGGTTGGGCATTAGTCATTCAACAGTCCTGGATCATTTAAAACA
>MQRK01239368.1:6189-23157 GCA_001938485.1 Girardia tigrina | reverse complement strand
TATGATAACCGACGTCGATCTGCACAGTGGTTGGACAAAGATGAAGTACCGAAACACTTTTCAAAACCGAAACTAACACCCCGTAAGGTTATGGTGACAGTTTGGTGGTGTGATGCTGGTATTATCCACTATAGTTTCTTGAATCCAGGTTAAACAATCACAGCGGAGAGGTACTGTCATGAAATTGATGAAATGCATAAAAATTGAAAACCCTTTGTCCGGGATTGGTCAATCGAAAAAGTCCCATCCTTCTTCATGATAACGCTAGACCTCTTTTTTCAAAAGTGACTCTTCAAAAGCTTAATGAGTTGGGCTATGAAACCTTGCTTCATCCACCATATTCACCAGACCTCTCGCCAACGGACTTCTCCTTTTTCAGGTATTTGAAATACTTCCTACGTGAAAAAAATTTCAAAAACCAAAATGATGCTCAAAATGCCTTCCAAGAATTCGTCGCTTCGAGAACCGATGCATTTTATGCTGATGGAATAAAACAACTTGTTTCTCGTTGGCAAAAATGTATTGATGCCAACGGTTCATACTTTGAATAATAAACTTTTGTTTCTGTGAATTTGCACGTCTTTGAAGTTTGTGCCCCAAAACCACCATTATTTTTCGACCAACCTAATACATGAAATAGAGTTTTATAAATATCTTTTGAAAAACCACTGATATATTATTGACTAACATATTATGAACGAATAATATTTATTATTATTTATTTATTTTAACAAATACTATACTATTCTATGATAATCTATTGCAAAAACTAGACAAAATAATTTACGATTTCACATTATATTATCGATTAATTATCATAACGGAAAGAAGAGATCGAAGACAATTAATCTAATATTAGACCACGATGATAAAAAAATAATTAAAAATACTTACACAATAGTTAATATAGCTATTCGGAATTTAACGGTTAATATTTCTCGAGATTCAATGAATGATAGTGTTTTCAATTTGAATTATATTGTTGGTATTTGTCAATAAAAATGTCTGCAGTTTTCCCACAAATTTACATAATTTTCGAGCGTTAACCAGGTAAAAAGTTGTGAAATAAATACTAAGTCTTTCTAATAGACCATAATTGTAATTACTTTGTTAGCAATTGTCGTCGAAATTATCTTTAGTAGGGTAAAAATGAGAGTTCAGCCTCAAGGACCCCTGGGGGTTACCCGTAACCATGGCAACGGTCACCGTTACCTTACAAACGATTCTGATTGGTTCCGGTTACCTTAGCAACGGTTCCGATCACATATTAACTATGAAAATCACATTAACAACCAATCAAATCACGTTGACAACCATCCAAATAACCTTAAAATTACCTTGACAACCATCACCATTACCTTAAAAACCATCAAAATTGCATTAATAACCTTCAAAAATCAATATCAAACATCGAAATTACCTTAAAACTATCAATATTACAGAAAAAAGTGCAACAAGAGCTAATCAATACTGCACTGTGCTGCACATGTGCAAGTGTGCAAAATCAATAAATTCACAATTGTTCAATGTGCAAATTATTTTTTATTGACCAACTGAGCAATTAGAAATGTGATATATTGATTTATTTTTCTTATAATAGAGTTTACAGTTCAAAGTGGTGTAGATTGCTCATAGGGCTTAAAGGTCTAAGGAAGCATAATATCGAAAATTCTGCTAGTGTACTTAGATAGGAACCTATAGGCCAATAGTCGGAATATGATTTTAGATATTCGAAAAAACGCATAAAAATCGATTCTTGAGATGTTGTGTTTTATGGTGCAAAGTGTGGCCGAATGTTATAGTCCAATACAAAAATTGTGCTGATGTACTTGGATAGAAAATCATATATGAATAGTCAGATTCCACTTTAACATTTTCTAATAAGTGAGCAGAAACGATTTTTCGAACATGTGCGCATTTTATTATATATTATATTATTATATTATATTACATTGTTATATTATATTATATTTTTATATTATCAACCATTATCTTATCAAACATGCAAAACATGACCGTATCCAAGTTGCTATCGTCATGCATTTGTTATGCATTCATCATGTCAACGTATTACATTCGTCATGTTAACGAAATGGACAGTTGAACATTTTATATTTAAAATAAATATCAATGTTATATATTATATATTCTACATTGTGTATAATAAAAGTTGTTGTTTACAATGTTTTGAATGAATGTGTTGTGTACCACAACATTTTTTTTTCACATAATAAATTAAATTATCAAAAACACATTTTCACAACAAAATCAAATTATCAAAAAACATTTTCAAAAAAATGTTTTCTTTTCAAGTAAAAATTATGTTTTTGGAGTGTCGAAAATTTATTCATTTTTATATAAAAAAAATTAATTTTTTATCAATGTAAAAATCATGCCTAAAAGTTATTTTGTTTTAATAAAATAAATTATTAGGGAATCATTTTTTGAATGAATATTTTCGATTAAATTAAATAAAATTTTCGAATGAATCTGACGATAATTCCGAACGAAAAACTCTCGATCAACGGAATCGGAAATATCGACGCAACCGACTCGCTCGAGACTCCCTGCAAGTCGCTCGGCGACAGAACCGTCCATCTGAACGACCGAAAATCTCTGAGAAATCGGTTTTTCGCAAATGACCACAAATTCTTTCCCGGTAAAAAGATATCGATCGATTCCCACCGATATGAAAATATCGATGAATTGTTGACGGAGTGGACGTACAAAATGTTTATCTGCCTAACGAAATCCAACAATTGCTCATTACGTTCACTGGACAAAGGATCAGCGACATGAACCATTTGCGATCGGGACGAGATTACGTTCGCGTCGGCAACGAGAGCTATATACGCATTTCCTATCGGAAAGTCATGAACATTGAAGTTTCACAAGCGGAACGGTCGAACCAGCGACCAGTTAAATTGATTACCATATCGGTTGCCGCCACAACCAGGACAAAAAGGTCGATTTCGATCAATGGACGTTTGACCTGTCCCGCTATTTAGATCGTTTCGCCGGAAAACCAATAACTAATAACATGATTAGTTATAGTAAACATTTATTTACATAACATGTACAGACGTAACAAATATATAACACATGTACAATATATACAAGGTTTTGAAAAAAGATATATATTCATAGCAATATATTTAAAAAACAAATTAAATAATACAGGGTGCCCATAAAGTCACTTGACATGTTTGAAATCTTTTTTTGAAAAATCTGTGAATGCTAGCAAAGCAATTTATTAATAAAATACATCGATAGGTACTACCAAATTATGTAATATAAAAATTTTAACTTAACAGCTCGTCTAAATGACAACAAAGATAATATTCAGACTCTGCTGACAGAAAGTGACATCAGAAAATTGTGTTAACGTTTTATGCCACGTCTACTAACTGCTGATATGCAAGTTCACCGATTGAAGTGTTTCAGAGAAAGTTTTAGTAACTTACAATGTGTTGGACACTGCCTATTGCTCAACATCATAACAATGGATGAGACACACTCTCTCTCAACATCTCCGAGTGTAAAATGGAACTATAAGAGTGGAAATCACCAGGTGAGACCGATTCAAGGATGATACAAGTATCAACATCACACAAAAAGCCTTGATGATTTCGATTTTTTGGGATGGAAGTGGTGTAATTCTCATAGATTTCACGGAATCTGGTGTTCGCCTAAACAATGCGTACTACATAAATCTTGTACAACAGACTCTGAAACTCAGAAAGAAAAGTAGAGTGTTTGATTTGTACTACCTGCTTGACAATGCCTCAATTACTTATGATTACTGTATTAGGCTCACTACTTATATGTAGTTCCAATCCGAATGTTTTTCCTTTATTTCTCAAAACGTTTGAGAAACGAATTTCAAATACGGATTAAGATAATTATTTTTATCATTTTTATTTTTTTTTAAATTTCAAATTATAATTATCTGCATAGAAGAAATAATTATATCAATTTTTGTTAAAAAAATATAAATGGTGTTGGAATTTTTTATTTCTTTTATCCTCTTCTGTAATGAGTTCTGTCTCATTTAACAGTTTTTTTCAAATACTTTACCTTAAAGAACTTTAAAATTGATGTTTTTGTAGAACATTTTGGCAGCTGTTTTGACTTAGAAGAAAGAAAATACATATTTAATCAATGTACAGATTGTGTAATTAAATGCGAAATTATTAATTTTATTTATTAGTTTTAAATACTTAGTACATATTAAAAAATATACTCTGAATTTGCTTAATTATTGTTATCCATAATAAAAGCGCTCTTAGGGCAAAAGTAAAAAATAAAATTTTATGATAGACTTATATAAAAAATTTGTTTCTCATTTTAATTTTAATTTATCTGATATCAAACATTTTAAAATTATTTTATTTTAATTA
This sequence comes from Girardia tigrina, assembly GCA_001938485.1. Lineage (NCBI taxonomy): Eukaryota > Metazoa > Platyhelminthes > Tricladida > Dugesiidae > Girardia > Girardia tigrina. The sequence continues at coordinate 18,757 of MQRK01239368.1, read as the reverse complement.
ATTTATTATTTCTCATTTTATTATTTTTTTAATTATTAATATATCTTGTAACATATTTTCAAAGTGTATCAATTCACTCAGATTTTGTGTATTATACCGTCAAAACCAGTGAAAAGGTAAAAGTTTCAATATAAAAAGTAATTGTTTCTATAGTTTACTCCATATTCACTGTTCTGGTAGTCTTCAGGTTGCCCCAGGTTGCTGGTGCATGTCCCAATTTTTAAATAAATCTGATTAAATTCTGTTCGACTCATTTTAATTCGCACGAATTATTTTCTCAATTTTTTGTTAAAAAAAACATTCAGTATTTGGATATTCAAATAACTAAAAGAAAAAATATCGTAATTTCAAAAAATTTGATGTTTGATAAAATTTGTCTCGCATATCTATGAACTCGTAAAAAATGTCTTTCAGTAACAAATTAGTTAAAACATAAAAAAAAATAAATCAGGATGAAGTTTTCAAATTGATTTTTAATTCTCGTTTAAAAAAATAATCGATGACAAAAAAACCTTTTGACCCTTCACAAAACAATAATCAATCGAAAAATATTTTAACGTTTCGAATCAATTAATTAGTTTTATAATATATAGCAACTTTTCGAAACCAATAATAAGGGCGTGACAAACAACTCAAATATTCTGTCACCGGCACATGAGCACGATGACTTGGCACAAACGTCAATCCTCAAATCCACAAAAAGAAGTCTTTGTCTGGTATTGAATCAAAATCAATAACCTAAATTATTAATTAATACTATCGCGCACTTAGAAATTTCTTTAATTTAATTCATTCTTTTTTATTTATTTTTAATTATTCAATATTTAATTATATATCATTATTTACCTATATCTTTCTATAAATAAAGCAAAATCAATTTAGCGATTTTGTAATTTATAAAGCAATTTGACTCAAATTGAAAGACTGTCTTTGAGATAGGAAAGGGAGACATTTGAATATAAATAAAGATACTAATATTATTAACAGAAAGATTAGTTTAAAATTTCTAAACATCTATAATTAATGGAATGAAAGATTTTTATAACATAACATAAAAATCAAGAACGCCATTAAAATCAATTTTTTTTATTGCGACAATAAAATTTGATTTTAATAAAAATTAGCCAATATTTTTTAAATTTCTTAATAACATAAACGTAGTGGTGACCTTTGTAAGAAAAATTTAGAAAATTAAATTTTATATAAATATTTATACATATAGATTAAATATTTTAAAATTACCATATAAATTATTTATAACACAAATAAAAACAATTTGTTTATTCGAATTACATTTTTGTGAAAATTTGAATTTTAAATAAATTTTCTACTTTTCTCAATTTTCAATAGTTCTATGAAGATAAAACGCCGGAAATATCCGTTGAGTATTTTTTGAACCCTACAATAAAAATAGCTTTCATTTCTAGAGCTATATCATAAAAGATGCTCTCTACTAATGAATGTTTTCATACCTGTCTGTATCCATACAATATTACTCTTAGCTTTGGTAAAGGATTTTAATAGATGATAAACATAGTAAATACATCTTTCTTGAATCAAAATCCATTTTATCATAAAAAATATTTATTTTAATAAGAAGAATCATTAAAATAGCTTTTGAAAACAAATTTTATTATCTTAAATTTGCATTCTTCTTTCCCCTATTTACCATATTTTCCAATAAGTTATTTTCTGCTTAATTAAAATAAAATTTTATTGAAAATTAATGTTCAAAATTAAATAAAAACACAATATTAGAAAATAATTTCGTTTAAATATAAATAAATACGTTATGTGAAATAAAAATTTTATTATTGTAAGTAGGATAAAACAAGATTTATAAAAATAATTGTACTTTTGAAAAGAATATTTTACCTTTTGAAACTGACTGTTCTCTTTTTTTTAAACTCAGTAAATCTTCTTTTGTCCACGAAGTTTTATTACCGAATATCTGAAAACTTATTTGTAAAAAATACTTTTTTGTAAATAAAAAAATGTTTTTTTTGTAAACAAAGAAAATAAATTCAGAGTAAATAATCAATTAGAAAAAAAATTTAATTAGAAAACCAAAGAAAGTTTTATGATTGCATATGCGTATTGAATGGATTCTAGAAAACACATTATTGTTGATGTCAAAAATATGCAAATTAGATGAATAATTTTAGATTTAATGAAAATTGAATCTTGATTACTACTTTTAATTAAATCTCGGTTTTTGTTTATAGGGAGACATTCGTTATTTTTATTTTTTTTCTCGGAAAAAATAATGAAAAAAAATTTCTTTTTAATTTTAAAATTTAAATTATATTAATTGAATTTTTTCGCTCTCTCTCTCTCTCTTTATCTCAATTTGATTTCTAATTTGTAAATTTGTTTTCCAAGAAAAAAAATCAAATAAAATTCGAGATTGAGAGAAGAAAAAAGACCAAACAATCAGTTTCGTTTGAATTATCATATTTTTGTATTTAATAATTTTTTAAAAGTTTAATTTATTGATTTTATCTGAATAAATCTTTTTTTAAAAAAATAATATTTTTATTTTTTTTGGAAAAATATTTTTTTGATTATTTTTTTATTTATTTTATTACAATGATTTTTTTAAAATTTAGAAAAACCTAAACAATTGAAGATTATTAAAAAGTGTGATTGTGATTAATATTAATATTTGTGATTAGATAAATACATAAATAAGGAAATTAAAATTTTATACTAAATTTGGATGAACTTTCTTTTATTAAAATCTAGAAAAAAATCATCAGGTTAATAGAAAATTAAAGACATTTTTAAGAAAATATAATAAAGGAGAATTAGTATTAACGAGAAGTTTGATTTTATAAAAAGCAAAATATAACGTCAACAATAAATCAATAAACCACAATGATGTCGGTTGAATTATAAATTTATTTGAGCTACCACAATGGCTTTTATTTCTTTCGAATTGAGTTTATGAAGTTATCTTTTAATAATTTCCATAGATAGTTTTGTTCTTTTTTTGGAACAATACTTTTCAACATACTTTACAATTCTAGTTTTTATATCCAAAACACAGAATATATATGAATTTAAATTTAATTAAACATATAAAACAGTGGTAGCATCGTGACCATTGTAGCACTGTTGCTTCGGTCTGCTGTCGCCATAATTTTTCAGAGCTTCAGGGAAATGTATAAAAGAAAACCATATCTCCTACGTTTAGTTTATTTAATCATAATCCCTGAAACTACAGCAGGTATGGACTACCACATGAAAAAAAGGATATCCGACACTGATCCGTCGATCCACCGAATTGCGAGATTTTGCTTTGACATTTTTTATCTCTTTGAAAATGAATAAAAATTTATTTTATTTCAAAACTCAATATTTCCCTGTCATCTGCGAACTAATAACGATTTTATTAAACTCAAGTTTTACTCTAATTCTCTAAAGTAAATTATTCACAGTTAATAGATTCTCATAAAGATTATTTTTCACTAAAGAATTCAATATCTCACTCAGTGCAAATATTACTTTTATTTATTATCTCCATGAAAGTTTTTAAATTCAATTTAATGATGTCTTTGACCATAAATTTACGTTTAAAATTTGCTACACTCATTGCTCAAATGAAAATATTTCTGTCAATAACCAAAATCTTGATTTCAACCAAAAACCATTTACGATTCCATCTTAAAACTATCTTTTAGGCGTGAAAACAAAACAAACTTTTGACTTCTTTCATTTTTTAATTTATTACACAGAATATTAAATTCCTTAGTCTCAGTGCCACAAATTTTTCTTCAGGATTTTCTAACACAAGTTGTTTAATTTTCAAAAAATTAATAATAACTAGAAAATCAATAATAAAATTCCAATTCTTATACATTAAAGTAAAAAAAATTAACTCGTAAATAGACTTTTTGCTCAAATTTAGCAATTTCGATAATTTTATCGCTCTGTACGTTGAGTTATATCCAAATATTGCAAAAATGTTGTTACACAAATTTAATTCACAAATGTCAACAATATGACTCAATTAAGTCATTCGGTCAGCTCTAGCACCTAGTATGCCTCCTTACCCCGGTGGTGACACATGATTGATTATGCGGCTCTTACCAAGGGCTAATATCTCATAGAACTTTTCAGGAGTTGAGTCGATTGTATCATTGTGTTGGCAAAATCACCTACCCTTAACTGATCATGTGCCCTGTCATTACGCGTTTCCATAATCCCACTCAAAATAGAATGCTTTTTACGGAGGTGGATTGCGATCCCTTGTCCTCCATACTATATTGGTCAGCACCCCAACAAGGCAAGCTTCGGACACTTAAGCCTAAAGAAGAAACCTCTAGTTTCCTAAGGACACCACGTGGAGGTAATATGTCAGACTGGCTTAACACAGGTTACCAATGTTAAAGTCCCCGGTTCACGGTCTCTGGAAACGGCATCAGACGGAGAGGAGAAAAGGGGAGCTTTTAAAATCGCAAACTGCTCTGACTTTCAATCAGACATGACAAATTGCATTAATTTATTTGTAAAATGTTTTATACAAAGTAAATTTTTTCCATTGTCATTTAGTTTTATATTTATATTTATTTTTATATTAAAAAAATATCAAAAAAGGCAAAATATTGTATTCAAGTAAAGGGTATAATTAATATTTATTATATTGTATTATATTATTTAAAAAAAAATTTTTCGTCTAGCTTTTGTTAATATTTTATATCAGATTTTTCAATTACTATATTGTTTGAATGAAATATATTTTATTGACAGATTTAATTGAATCTACTCGATACTAATTAAATTATACTTTTTATTAAAGTTTTATTTTCCTAATATAAATAATGATTCTTTTGATGATTTTATTTTCAAGAAACATGAGAATATAAAAACATAAAATTATTTATCGTTAATATATTTTTTATAAAAAAATTAATGTTTTTTTTTAAAAATAAATATAATAAATTATTTTTCTGAATAAAATCTGAATTTTGAAAATTTTTAATATAATGGAAAAAACAACAAATAATATATAACATAAAATTTATTGATAAATTTTCAAAACCCAAACTCAATTATAAAACATTATTCCCCCGTGCAACAATTAATTGAGTTTCTTGACTGTTGGAAAACAAATTCTCGTGAATAGATTGAAATAATATTATCATCAAAAGTCGGGAGAACGACCGTAAAGACAGGGTTTTTCATGGAAAACAATTATCTTTTTTTTATAAATATTAAAGAGAATCGTTGGCTTATTAAATTATAAAACAACCTATTAAAATGAAAAATAAATTCATTAAAAGCGAAACAAATTTTTTTTCTTTCGTGTTTTTTTGTTTTTTTAGAAATAAAAGAAATTTATTTTATTAGGAATTTATTTCTTAATTTTATAAATTATTGTTGTTGTTAGTCAATCGTAATTTTGAAATTATTAATTTAGTAAAGATTACTATTTTAAAAATTTATTATTACCATAACCTAAATAATGTTTTTTTAATACTATGATTACCATTTATCAATGTTTATTGTTCCAAATTAATAAACTAATATCCATTCAATATACTAAAAAATATATCAATTATATATATTTATAATTTAATAATAAAATTACGCATAAGTCCCAGAAGTGATACATAAATTCAATAGTTTATCGCCGAATTTTAAATTTTATAAATTAATCATAATATATATATATATGTGTGTGTGTGTAATAAGTATTTGTCGAAGTTAAGTAAGAAATCAAATAACACCCAATATTTATTCATCTATGTCCGGCGGAATGCTCAAAATAGTAAATCTACCACTTATTTCTGTGCATCGTTCCCAATGACCATAAAAATTCTTGATACAATCGAAAAAGAAGACTGAATCCTTGCTAATATCAAAGCTCAATATCCTCGGGAGTGTCTTCTGAATATGTGAAATTTCTTCCTAAATGTACCGCTTTTTAAGGAAGAATAGATAAAGATATGATGGAATATCTGTAAAGTATGTTGAATGTGAAATCATTTGTAGTCCTATTTCTTTCAGTTTTGGCTATGTCTTGTATTAATTCGAAGGAGGCGCAAAGAGTTATCTTTCTGCATCTTTTTTAGTATGAAAACTTTTAATAGTTTCAGGAAAGAACTGCATTTAGCTTCTGTCATTGTTTGACTAAATTGCAATACATTGATGAAAAGTACTTCCTGAAATCCTACAATATAATGGCTAAATTTTTCTTCATTACGTCGAAGGTCTGTGTTTAGAGCCTTATGTGGACTGCTCCAGAATCTTTGAAAAAGGTTACTTTGGTCCTCTCAAATACCTAAATCTTAACTCATGTGACAAGTTGGTACAGTTCAGTGCAAATCTCCACGCGTTTTGCCTCGCTTGATCGGGCAAAGAATGTGGTATAAAGGTACTGCACAAGAAGCACTTCGTATATTCTTCAAATGTCTCCACACAGTATCTTGGGCAACATTCAGATACAATGCCATTGTACTTGTAGTTGAGATTTTATTCTCATTAATTGCTGAAACAGATCCATAGATTTCCTCTCTTCTATTGGTTGTTCTTTTGTGCTACACATTTGAATTTCGCTCATAAACTCACCGTATCTTGTCCAAGAATGGTATTCATCGCCTGACACATATCTGAGAATGTTATAATATGGTATGTATAAATAATAAAAAAATAATATAACTATATTTGAAAGAGTATTGGTAAATGGTAAAGAAACAGTTACCAGATTTATATCGTAAAATAAAATGGTGATAGATTTTCTCACAAAACGAGAGGACCCTATAAATATCCCAACACCTAAATCATTCTATATTGTTATGTCCAGTATCGCATCGTACAGAGTACAAAATAGTTTTGTAGATGTTCAAATTTTTTTTCAATTTAACCAATTGTCTGTTGTTTTACATTCTTTTTATCTTTTTTAAATTTTATTTTTTAATTGCTAATTTTTTATAATTAATTTTTTATATTTTAATTTATACAGTAAATGATAATATATGAAACAATTATACATATACGTGTGTATAAATATGAATAAAATAATATAAATTTTTTTTTATTTAGTTTTAGCTAAAATTATATGTAAAATTCGTTTGCTAAACAAAATAAACAATTGAATTAATTCTGTTTTTTATGAAAAATAAAGAAACAAATTGAAGATTGGTTAAATAAAACTGCAAATGAAACTTATTGAAGCAAAAATGCATTAACATATTTTATAAATATGATAAATGGTAAACTCATGAAGGAAGTTGTTTTTATTTTAATTATGTATCGAATTTCTACTAACAAAAGTTGGACAAAAACTTTTATAACTTATGAAAATGTTGGAATAATTTTATAAACATTATCGAATTTATATTTCATGATAGGAGCAAGTAATCCTTTGGATGTCCTTCCAAAAATTTTCTCGTTCAAATATTTCCTACCTTTCAGATTAAGAGTAAGTTTTAATCTTTAAAATCTATTCATTTGAATTATGACCAAACACTTAAAAATATTTTTCTGTTTCTTTTGTTACTAGATCTTTATGAAATTTCTTAGGAATATTCAAAAACGTTTTTAACGGAAAATTTTTCAGTATTTTTATGTTTCATAACATTTTTTTTCTATTTCTGGCGCTAACTTAATAGATATATCTATTTTTTTAAAGTTTTTTATTATTGATAAATTGTATCACGTGTTAAGTAGAATGACAGACAGAAAGGTGACTCTTTGAATTCTTTAACACCAATCTTAAAAAAAGATCTTACAGTAACTTTGCTCGTAATCTACACAATATTAATTTTGTATACAGATATCCTTTTTAACTGAGAACCAAGCTCAAATTCGTATAGACCTTTGTCGCAAACTCTTCCTTAACCCTCAATTTAATAAACCTTTGTAAGCAAAAAGTAGCGGAGGATAAAAATGAGTCTTTTTCTCCAATTCTGAGGATAGAAAGCAACTAATTATATTGTCTAAATGAAGATTTTAGTACTCATTTATTTTAATTTTGAAGGTCATGACACTAGGAGCTCGTTCTGGATGATTGAACCGACGTTTTGATAACAAAGTATTTCGCATTGGTAAATTGTAGAAAAGCACTTTCCCCACATGACAGTGCGCCATCCATATAACGGAAAAAGAAGTAGAAAATACAGTTATCATGTATTGTAAGTAGGAAGAACGATGCATATAGCCCTGAGATTGCCTCTAGATTTTTATTTGATCCTCTTGTTGGCTCATTTCTTTCATGTGCCCAATTCACATGTAAGGAGAATGTGTAAACTCTTATTACCGATTTGTTTCCATCAAACTTTGATGACAATGTACCATCATGACATTAAGCAAACTGTCTCAAAGTTTTCTTCACGGAGACGAATAAACAAAATTTTAAACTTATATTCGCATTAGAAGTTATTGACTCAAAACACTAATTACCTGTGGGACAACGTGATATAATATTATTGTTCTGATGGTAAAGTATAAAATACGTATAGGTTTTAAGAATCTTAGGTAAACCAATTTTTAAAAAGGTATTTTAACATAAAAATATCTATTTTTATATTTTTCTAGCACAAAACAAGATCTAGAAGATTTTTTGGAAGAATTTTGGCAGATGTTTGATGAAAACATTTGAGACAGTTTTCATCACATCTTTTTTGTGAAATATTGATCTCTAAGAACTCGATTACACTGGGAAAAGATATAATAATTGGGTGTTGCTTAATCAGAGGGATAAACGGAGAGCAGGCAAACATACCACATTTATTACATTGACTTCAGACTAGTAATAATGAGTGTATTATCGTTACAATAGTACACGTAACAAACTTTTCTTCTTCTTTTTAGTTTCTTAGCATGCTGAATACAGAAAAAGTAAGATTTCTTCAGTTTATGGATCAAATATTCTTGAAGAAGGGATTTACTACACGTTCAAAGAGATTCAAGTTCTTCAGACAGTAAATAAATCGTCAATATTACATCCATGCTGTTACAAAATTTTCTTTCTATTCATTTATTAGGTCTTCCTCAAGATGGTTAGATTTATTTCGTGAAGTGGTTTATGTGAACAGAATTACCAAAATTTAGTTTCAATAGCAGTTTAGATTTCAAATCTACAGAAAAAGATAGTTTTAAAATTCATTCGGATTTCTTTTGCCGGAACAAGTTTGCACTTCTCCAAGTGTTAAAACTGTTTTATTTTGAAATTAATTTATTCGTCGAATAAATGTCTTATTTGCACAGAAAAGATAAATTAAATCACGATTGTTGTTAGGGGTTCTTTTAGATGAACTGAAAATTTTTGATATTTTTAAATTAAAAATCATAATTATATTTGAGATAAATTAAAAAATATTATTTTACTAATTAAATTGAAAGAACTTTTGAAAGAAATTATATATAAAAAATTTAAGTTTAAAGATAAAATTTTTACTAATTAAAATGAAATAAGTTTTATAAAAAGTATAGTGTAATAATAATATTTTATTAATTAAATCGAAAGAACTTTTATAAAAAAATAGGTTTAAAAAATCACAATTAAAATAACAGTTTCAGAGTAAAAGAATAATGTAAAAAAGATTTTGATATATCTTGTAACTCTGTTTTTTAAATAAAAATCATAATGATTTATTGAATTTAATTGTCACCGGAAATTCTCATTAAAAATTATTTATAATTAAAATTTTAAAATTAAAGAAAAATTATTTAGGAATTGAATTTTTACAGGTGTCAATTAAAATAATTTTAAAGATCTAAATTTATATTCCAAATTAATAAACATTGTAAAAATTAATAAAACAAAAACAAAAAATGATTTGAATAAAATAACATATATATAAATCGATATTATTATTTATATTTAGAGTTTCAAAATCTGGGTTATGTAACTGAAATAGTGTTCCTCATAAATTTGTTTGAATAATGAAAGTTGTATTAGAAATAAAGTTTGTAAATTATGACTTTGGATTTTAATCACGAACCTAATAATTGTATTTATTAAATCCCGACAATCGATAAAGTATAATTATTATTATTTATTTTTTTAAAATTATATTAATATTTATATATATATATATATATATATATATATATAACATGATAATATTAATATATATAATGTTAAAATATAATTCAGTAGGTCACTGCACAAACAATGAGTAGAATAGGAACACATTTTTTCTAACTGCAACAAAGTTAACTACTATGAGTTCCTAAGTTAACATTTTTCAGGTTGTTATTTGTTGTTCAATCGGCAGGGTTTTGTAATTTCCTTCGATATTTGTTTCCTAATTTAAATTGCATGTCCGAATTCCAGCATCAAAATTAGACTTTCTGCCACCTTGAAAATAGTTCAGCCATCGTTTGACAGTAGCAATGGATGGTCTTTCTATGACGAAAATAGAACTCAGCTCAACCAATATTTCTTCTCGGCTGTTTTCATGAATGTATTTTTATATAAAAATAAGTTCTTCGGGAGACTCATTACTTGTTGCGCAAACCTCACATAATTACTAAGTAACTTCATATTTTGTTATTTTATTCAGCCCAATCTTATGAGTTCTCTAAATAATTCGTATTTTAATTTATGCATGTTAAATGTAATGAAGGTAAAGGAAAAATAAATCCCATCTGGTGCCAACCATATTTTAATAATTTATCATTCTTATTTAGCTTGCTGTCAAAGAATTAATATATTTCCCATAGAAATGTTGAAACTATTTTCATTTTCCTGAAGAAATTTTATATTACATTTTTAAAAGATCAAATTCATTTAAAATATGTCTAAATATAAAAAAGTTTTAATTCATCATCAACAACGAAGCACTTATTTATTACTGAAGTAATAAGATTTTTAGTACAACTGTAAAAAATATTTTCTTTTACATTTTATGTCTTTTTAATTAGTATTATTGTAATTTAAATGAATAAATGTTACTTTTTTAAATATTTTAAAATAATTAAATGACAGTTTTAGTATGATAAATATTAATTATATTAATTTTTGATTGTTTGTGAGTTGATCTTTAATTCGTTGTGTACGTTTATTTTATTATTTTAGAAAGTGAATTATGTAATTTTTCTTTAAATAATGTAAGACAAATTTTAAATAAAAATGTTAAATAATAAATTATTTTTTCGAGTTATAATTGAATATTATATTTATAAAAATTAACTTTTAAATCATTGAAGATCAAGATTGTGAGGTAAAATTCTGAATGTTGTAATTTTGTTGTTTGTGTGCTGTTTAGATTTTGTGACTCTCCTACTCAGATGGGATTGATATGTTATTTGATTGATTATTTGAATCTAATGAAATTAATTTAATGAGATTAATGTTAAAATAATAATTAATTAAAAGTTTTATAATTATATATTTTAATAATATTTTTAGTAAACGATTTTAACTTATTGAATTTAATATAACTTTTGAAAATTGCGTAATACATTTTTATCCAATAAAATTTTGAGAAATTAGAGTTTCCAATTATTCTTATCCCATTAATTAATTTAAAGATTTAAATACCTCTACAAAAACATATTGATCAAGAACGATGCTTTCCGCAGAAATTGCTACTAAGAATGATTTTGTTTGTTTTGTAAATAAATGTTCTCACAAAAATTGTGATGTTACTTATAAATATTACATTTTCATGTAATATAATCAACTAATTTAAAATTAAAAAAATGAATATTAAAAAGCACTAAAATAGAAAATAGAGACTTAAATTAAAAAAATGACTAACTTGAAAAATACCTTCATGATATAAACCTTACTGATTTATTAACATTATAATCATTATTATAACAAAAATTTCCTTGCTAAAAAATTAACAATTATTTTTGGTGAAAGCTAGTTTAGTTCATTAATTAAATGTCGTTTTTAATAACACTTATACAATTTTTGAAACTTTTATTGTAATTACAAGTTGATTTTTTTCATAACAATTATTAACAAACTTGGTAAGTTTGCATCATTCAACTGATTAATGTTTTTAGTTGTGGAATAAGTTTAGATAAAAATAAATACTAATTTTTAATAAACACAGAGAAGAACATTTATTTACACAACAAACAGAATCATTCCTAGTAGCAATTTCTGCGGCAAGCATTGTTCTTGATCAATATGTTTTTGTAGAGGTATTTAAATCTTTAAATTAATTAATGGGATAAGAATAATTGGAACCTCAAGTTTCTCAAAATTATTAGTTGTGGAATAAGATAAAAATAAATACTAATTTTCAATAAACACATATAAGAAACTTTCATTGAAAAATAAAAAAAACAATTGTTTTAAATTTTCTTTATAATTCAGCATATCAGTAATTAATTTAATTTTGTTGTGTGTCAAAAAGAATGTATTTAACTTGGCTACCGTAAATGGATGAATTTCTGGAATTTATTTATTTCCAATTTAAATAAATGTAACAAATAAAAAAATATTTTGTGTCATAAATATCTCCCTCAAATGTCGTAATTAAATTGCAAAATTATTTTTATTTTTAATTAAATGAAAACAACATAGTTTCTGCCATAATAATAAAATTAATCATGTATATATATACATATATATATATATATATATATATATATATATATA